>JAJAGP010001046.1:198124-243531 GCA_025084515.1 Ancistrus triradiatus
TATATATATAATATAGTAGTGGCCTAAGACTTTCAGAGAGTACTGTACATCTAATGGTGGCTTAAAATTTTAGTGCAGTACTGCGTATATAACAGTGGCCTAAGACTTATGCACAGTACTGTATATCTAATCTAATGGTGTTCTACGACATTTGTGCAGTACTGTATGTATAGTAGTGGCCTAAGACTTTTGCACATTACTGTATATCTAATGATGTTCTAAGACTTTTGCACAGGACTGTATATATACATACACACAGTATATATATAATATACATACACACAGTATATATATATATATATATATATATATATATATATATAAAAAATATAATATAGTAGTGGCCTAAGACTTTTAGACAGTACTGTATATCTAATCTAATGGTGGCTTGAGACTTTTGAACATTACTATATACCTAATCTAATGGGGGTTTAACACTTTTGTGCAGTACTGCATATATAAGATAAGTTAAGATAAACATTATTGATCCCTTTCGGAGTTTTCCCTCAGGGAAATTAAATTTAAAGTTTATATATAATTGTGGCCTAAGACTTTTGCACAATACTATACATCTAATCTAATAGTGGCCTAAGACTTCTGCACATTACTGTATATCTAATCTAATGGTGGCCAAAGACTTTTGAACATCACCGTAAATGTAATCTAATGCTGGCCTACGACTTTTCAACATTACTGTATATCTAATCTAATGCTGTCCTAAGACATTTGTGCAGTACTGTATATATAATATAGTAATGGCCTAAGAGTTTTAGACAGTACTGTATATCTAATCTAATGGTGGCTTGAGACTTTTGTGCAGTACTGCCTATATAAGATAAAATAAGATAAGAAACTTTATTGATCCCTTTGGGAGTTTTTTGTTTATATATAATTGTGGCCTAAGACTTTTGCACATTACTGTATATCTAATCTAATGGTGTTCTAAGACTTTTGTGCAGTACTGTATATATAATATAATGGTGGCCTGAGACTTTTGCACAGTACTGTAGCTCAGTACGAACCCTTATCCATACAGAAGTAGATACACAGCTGCTGCTGTTGCCATTAAAGCCGAGCTGTAACTGTTCAATAAGTTTTTTTTCTCTTGTACCATCCAGAGGCATAAAAATTGATAGGTTCAAGGCTTCTCTCACCACCTATGCCAGCTATACTGACTGCATACAAATTTGTAAGCAGTAACACATTCACTACAGCCACTGCTCAGAAGATGTAAAAGCTGCAGGTGGGTTTGGTGATGCATGTCACCTTTCAACAGGCAGCAAATCCAGTGTGCATCAGTGTTCAGATGACTGAGCGGCTCTGGGTATGAAGCCGTTTTATTTCTCCATATGGCCAAAGCACATTTCTGCAACCCCAATATAGCACCTTTGATCCATTCGATCTAAAACGCATGTAAACACAGTCGTCTCACTTCTCCATCCGCACTCTCACACAGCGCCGCGTCGTCTCAGACAGCACGGCGAGAGCGACAGATCCTCTAACAGGATTAGCTCTGATGGATTTAAACGGCTAACAGCAGCTGGGTTCGAATGCGGAAGACTGAGGACAGGACAGCAACACTGCAATGAACTTAATCATGGTTTTGTCAGGGTAGAGCAAAAAAACAAGTAAACAAAAAGGTGCATTGTTGTTCTGAAGATTAATCTGCTTTAGCACACAAACTAAACCTGCTCATTAACTGAGGAGTTTAATCGGGTCTGCTGGAAAAGGCAAATCACTGACTGTCCTAAGGTGCAGCTGTACACAGGCTCATATTATTATGATATTATAAGGTTAATATGAGTTATATAGGAGTTACCTAGATTACTTGCTGTTCTGGGGCATACAGAGAATTTAAAGGGGCCCAGCTGTACCCCTTTGCTTGCCAATCAGTCATAAAAATAAGCCTGTTAAACACTAAGCCGATTAAGTGATTTAACACTAAAGTGGGCGATACTCTGTCATGGATGAAAAATGACGAACAAATGAACACGAAAGAGTTTTACTAATGGCATTAATTTTGTTTGTGCTAACGTAACTGATACTTTTGCTTGTTTAATAAATGCTTTTGCTTTACTGTGTGTAAAAGAAACTGAAAGAAACAGGCACTGACAACCTTTTGGAAAGATGCCCAGGTGTTATGGGAAATGTAGTGCCTGTAGTGAATTTGCATGGCTTGATCTGTAGTTCTGCTCAACAAACTTTTTACCATCATTATTTTAGTGGGGCACAGCAACATTTTACTGGGGTGAGTGCCCCGGTAAATTGGTCTGATGACGCCCCTGCTCAACCTCCACCCTGATTAGGATAAGTCGAGGTAGAACAAGAAAATAAAGTAATAAAAATTATGTAGGAGCTTGCCTTGACATCCATGGCTCCCACTGAAAGCATAGCATTACAGACCTTTTATCATTTTCACAACTCCTAATAAACAAATCTTTACATTTACAGCATGTAGCAGATGCCCTTATCCAGAGCGACATACAATTGGTACAGTCTTACAATCCAAGCAATTGTGGGTGAAGGGTCTTGCTCAAGGAGCCAACAGTGGCAGCTTAGCAGAGGTAGGATTTGAACCCTGGACCTTGTGGTCCGTAGTTCAGTACCTTACCCACTAGGCTACCACAGTACCACTCTTTACAGTGAAGGCTTGTGCTGAAAAATCATAGATGTGTCCCAGCATCCCCAAATATAGAACAAAGGTGGCTGTTTGTCTCTGATAAAATGTTAAAATCATATGAAAATGGCATTGAAAATGCTCTAGTCCCCCCCTTGCCTCTTAAATGGTATAATCCAAGTGATGGATTTGTGGCTCACAGGCTCAGCATTAATGGAAATTTTCTCAGATTTGTTGGCGTCTTTCCAGTCATACTGTTTACCCTACCCAAAAAGTCAGATGGTCTTCCTTCACAAGTGTGGGAATAACATTTTATCGCTTTTCCAACAAATTATGTAGCAAATCTGAGACTGTGGTGGCCTAGCTTAAGGTACTGGACTCTGGACCAGAAGGTCCAGGGTTCAAATCCCACCTGTGCCAAGCTGCCACTGTTGGGTCCTTGAGCAAAACCCTTAACCCACAATTGCTTGGGTTGTAAGATTAGATCAACTGTAAGGCACTTTGGATAAAGGCGTCTGCTAAATGCTGTAAATGAAATGTAAATGGAAGATTTGTTTGTTGTATTAGATGTGAAAATGGTTCAGGCATGCGTATATGACACTGGTTTCCAAATGTGCGTGTAGGAAGTTTTAGGGCATGGTTGTATGGGAAAAAAATGAATAAATAAAACACAAGTGGACCCCTCACTACTTTACCCAAGCATCTATGGAGTGCGTACATATTTTTAGCTCTATGAAGTCCCGCGTGCCAAAGTCTGATAAAATGAGTACAGGCAACACAGAATGCCTTTGTCTAGCTGACCTACATTAAAATTCCCCCACTGTTCAACAAGACTCATTGCACGACACTTAAACATCACATGGGGGCACAAACATATCTTTGTATAAGCGTTCATTATCACTTCAGGGCCCGCACGCACACTGACACACACACTGACACATGTACACACAAGTACACATACACAGAGGAACTGAACCAAGTAACCTAAACATTCCATTGTGGCAGTGTTACCAACAAATTAGCTTCTCCCTACCTGCAATTACCTGAATAAACAAACACTGCATGGTATACAGACATTACAAGTCCATTTTATCCTGGATTGCAGAGCAGAACTACAAGACATGCCAGGCAAATTCCCTACAGGCACTACATTTCCCATAATACCTCAGCATCTTTCCAAACGCTTGAGTGGCTAACGTTTTCAGTCAGAGCCGGTTTCTTTTGGTTTTTCTCAGAGTAATATGGACAACATCTGGAAATATTTACAATAAAGTCGGCGATGCTTCAGGCAAGGTAATGACAATTTACAACTATATAGAGTGGTGCTTGAAAGTTTGTGAACCCTTTAGAATTTTCTATATTTCTGCATAAATATGACCTAAAACATCATCAGATTTTCACACAAGTCCTAAAAGTAGATAAAGAGAACCCAGTTAAACACATGATACAAAATTATTATACTTAGTCATTTATTCATTGAGGAAAATGATCCAATATTACATATTAGTGAGTGGCAAAAGTATGTGACCCTTTGCTTTCAGTATCTGGTGTGACCCCCCTGTGCAGCAATAACTGTAACTAAACGTTTCCTGTAACTGTTGATCAGTCCTGCACACCGGCTTGGAGGAATTTTAGCCCATTCCTCCGTACAGAACAGCTTCAGATCTGGGATGTTGGTGGGTTTCCTCACATTAACTGCTCACTTCAAGTCCTTCCACAGCATTTCAATTGGATTAAGGGTCAGGACTTTGCTTGGCCATTCCCAAAACAGAACTTTATTCTTCTGTAACCATCTTTGGTAGAACGATTGTGTGCTTAGGGTCGTTGTCCTTGCTGCATGAACCACCTTTCTCTGAGATTCAGTTCATGGACAGACATTTTCCTTTAGAATTCTCTGATATAATTCAGAATTCATGGTTCCAGCAATGTTGACAGGCCGTCCTGCCCAGATGCAACAAAACAGGCCCAAACCATGATACCACCACCACGTTTCACAGATGGGATAAGGTTCTTATGCTGGAATGCAGTGTTTTCCTTTCTGCAAACATAACGTTTTTCTTTTAATCCAAAAAGTTCTATTTTGGTCTCATCCGTCCACAAAACATTCTTCCAATAGCCTTCTGGTTTGTCCACGTGATCTTTAGCAAACTGCAGACGAGCAGCAATGTTCTTTTTGGAGAGCAGTGGCTTTCTCCTTGCAACCCTGCCATGCACACCATTGTTGTTTAGTGTTCTTCTGATGGTGGACTCATGAACATTAACATTAGCCAATGTGAGAGAGGCCTTCAGCTGCTTGGAAGTTACCCTGGGGTCCTTTGTGACCTCGTCAACTATTACACGATGAGAAAATTACATTTTTGTCTCATTTGTTTAACTGGGTTCTCTTTATCTACTTTTAGGACTTGTGTGAAAATCTGATGATGTTTTAGGTATTTATGCAGAAATATAGAACAATTCTAAAAGGTTCACAGACTTAAGCATCACTGTATACAGTTAATGCAATTAATAAAATTAGTGTTCATTTGTTCTTCATTATCCCTGGCAAAGTAATGTCCACTTTAGGGTTAAATCATATATGACTTCAACTAGTTTTTAACAGGCTTAATTTTTATATTCCTATGATTGATTGGCAAGCAGAGGGGTACAGCTTTACCCCTCTAAATTCTGTGTGTCTAGAAACACCGCTTTATGTATAAACCTGTTTGTTTGTTGGGAGAATTCCTCTAATATCACTGTCGTCAAAATACTACTGTCCTCTTATGACAATGTCTATGTTACATTTTTCATTTGTTACACGTCAAACAAGAGGTCAAATCTGTTTCCGTAACGGCATAATTACAACCTATGAAAATGAACCGCTTTCCCTTGTGTCTTAATGAGCGTAACAAAGATGTATTAGCATGCTGTGTCCAAACTACTCAATCGATAGAATAGACCTGCTGTTCCCATCCACTCACATCTGCCTTCAGTAATTCAAATTCTTCTTGCAATTTAGCCAATACAAAGCTTCCAATACCGAGCTCGTCTGGATAACGAGAAATGCTAAGACAATTAGACCGAAGGACAAGGTCAAACTGGACGTGTGAAGAATTTTACCCTCACCTACAGTTCCTAATCCAACTCCCACTCTACTCGTCGTCTCCTTCCCTCCCTCTCTCAGACACTCCAGTCTTCTCCTGCATCTCAGAATGTTTGCAGGATATCTTGTCAACTCATCATTTGAATCTAAACCCTTGCAAGACTGAACTGCTTCACATTTCTGAAGACATTTCCCCCCAAGTCAAGTTCTTGTGATCTCCATGAATAACTCCATCCCACCCTACAAGAACGAAAGCAACCTCAGATGACAGGCACTTCTTTAATGGTCATGTTAAAGAGGGCACATTATTCAGCCAAGGTCACCTCGGTTTGCCTCCTTGGCTTCTTTAAACTTTGATTTTCATATTCTACTGAATGACTAAATGTAAATTATGAATAAAGTGGAGCCATGTTGTGTGGAGATCAAACTGAAATTAAACAAAAGTACACTGACTCGCACCTCGATTCTCGTCATTAATTCGTTCCAGAAGGCTTGTCGAGACTCGAAAAGTACTGAGGAAGTTTTTCCCATATGGGATAATGTACATTTAAAGAATCCGTTCCAGACCCCCAGAAAATCCACCCTGTTTAAGGCATTATATGCATTAATGGAGCTGTATTGTACAGGTGCTTCCTGATTTATGATGGGGATATGTTATGGTATCATAGTGGAGATATGGAACTCTAACTCTATTGGTGAACATAGCATAGCTGAGAAGCTAACTGCAGCCTGTGTTCTGGAGCATTCAATTCCTTTGTTGGCTCATAAACTAGCCATTTTAAGACTACAGTACTGTAGATGTAAAAATAAAGAAAAGCATGATAAAAAAAAATAGTGGAGATCTTCTCTGAGGGCTTTTGTGAACCTGAATGACTGTGTACTGAATCGTGACTTGTGAATCATGAATCGTGTTTCAGCTGAAACGAGTCGTGCGGTTTGACTCACACAAGTTTAAGCAAGTGCGCAGAGTACCCAGCAAATGATGAGAAGTGAGACAATCTTTCTAGTCAAATGCATCGATAACCGAATTAGATGAGTTCCGAGGTGGTCGAGAACCAAGGTACCACTGTACAGAAATAAAGCCATTTACAAAGAACGTCAGAACTTGCAAGGTC
Source organism: Ancistrus triradiatus (assembly GCA_025084515.1). Classification (NCBI taxonomy): domain Eukaryota; kingdom Metazoa; phylum Chordata; class Actinopteri; order Siluriformes; family Loricariidae; genus Ancistrus; species Ancistrus triradiatus. Next base: position 204,936 of record JAJAGP010001046.1, read on the forward strand.
AAGGCCACAGTTGCAGCACAAAACAAAACATTTAAAACTAACGGCTAAAATAATACAAATTCACAACTGTGGCAGCACATTTCCTTATATAAATCACAATTCATTGTGGAATCTCCATTTTGGTGCCGCTAACTGGCTATCCTACTCCTGTTCCGTCCTTCATCACTACCATACGGCTTCATCACTACCATAGCAACCAATCTGGACACGCGAGTGAACATGCCTACAGTCCGAACACACAAATCAGATCTGGTCTCTTGCAATTTGCAGTGCAACCACTCATTATAAATTTTTTTAGAATGGACTTGAAAATGTAGCTTTAATCGGTCCCCAAGCACTGGCATTATTTTTCAACAATGATTTAAATTACTGCAAAAAAGCAGAGCGTCTAGGCCATGGTTATTCCACTTACTCTTCTCACAAAATACTGCCCTCAGGATGCACGCACTCCCCTTTCTGTTTATTATGAGAGGGAGTGATTAAATGCCTGATTTCATTTTCCCACAGACTTCCGAAGGGGAAAAAATAGCTCTACTCCCACATATTTTTTCATCTTGGCCGATCCATACTGCTGTGCAGCTTATTACAAAACATACATTATTAGATTTGAGGACACTCGAAGCTCAGGATCATTCCTCGAGTATCTCGTATGAATTGAATAAAGTATAACATTGCTGAATTAATAAAATGACTAAATCAAAGGAAGACGCTGACTGACTGTTACGTAGTGTTAAGATCAGTTCCATTACCTGATACTGAAATGGAAATCATCCCAATTCATCCAGAGTAAATCACTAAGCACAGAGTGTGTGACTGATTCCTGATATGTCTCTTGATTTGACACGTTATCTGGACTGGTTTAGTTCTACAGTGAAAGTAAAAATACTATGCTCTGTGTGAAAGTAAATATGACAGCAATGAAATATCACAGTACATCTACACAGTACGCGCTGTTTAACCTCTACGTTCCAAAATACAGGACGGTGACCGAAATGGACGTTGACCAGACATTACCATAGTCACATCGTCTTTTTAGGCTACTGTAACGCAAATATAGGGGGTACAGTGGGGCCAAAAAGTATTTAGTCAGCCACTGATTGTGCAAGTTCTCCTACTTAGAAAGATGAGAGAGGTCTGTAATTTTCATCATAGGTACACTTCAACTATGAGAGACAAAATGAGGGGGAAAAAAAATCCAGAAATCACATTGTAGGGATTTTTAAAGAATTTAATGTAAATTATGGGGAAAACAAGTATTTGGTAAATAAAGCAAACTCAAAACTAAATACTGTGTAACATAACCTTTGTTGGCAATGACAGAGGGGTAAAACGTTTCCTGTAAGTCTCACCAGGTTGGCCACCAACACTGTAGCTGGTATTAGGCCCATTTCCTCCATGAGGATTCCTCTAGAAGCAGTGATGATTTGGGGCAAACACAGACTTTCAACTACCTCCTCAAATCTTATATGGGTTGAGGTCTGGAGGAGGCTAGGACACCCAGGACCTTGAATGCTTTTTACTGAGCAATCCTTCGTTGCCCGAGCGGTGTGTTTGGGATCATTGTCATGCTGGAAGACCCAGCCACATTCCACCTTCAATGCTCTCACTAACGGAGGGAGGTTTTGCCTTAAAATGTCACAATACATGGCCCCGTTCATTCTTCCCTTCCCACTGATCAGGCGTCCTGTCCCCTTTGCAGAAAAACAGTCCCAAAGTGATGTTTCCACCTCCATGCTTCACAGTAGGTAGGGTCTTCTTGGGATGCAACTCAGCATTCTTCTTCCTACAAACACGACGAGTTGAGTTTTTACCAAAAAGTTCTATTTTGGTTTCATCTGACCACATGATGAATCCCAATCCCATCTCCCAATCCTCTTCTGGATCATCCATATGCTCTCTGGCAAACTTCAGATGAGCCTGGACATGTACTGGCTTAAGCAGGGATCACTGCAGGATCTGAGTCCTTCTCGGCGTAGTGTGTTACTGATGGTAGCCTTGTTACTTTGGTCCAGCTCTCTGACAGGTTTCATTCATCAGGATCCCGCCGGTAGTTCTGGGATTTTTGCTCACTGTTCTATGATCATGTTGGACCCCAAGGGGATGCGATCTTGCGTGGAGACCAAGATCGAGGGAGCAGATTCTCAATGGTCTTGGATATGGGTCTTCATGTCTTACAGTTGCTCCCACAGTTGATTTATTCACACCAACCTCCTTGCCTATTGTAGATTCACTCTTCCCAGCCTGCTGCAGGTCTACAATTTTCTTCCTGGTGTCCTTCACCAGCTCTTTGGTCTTGGCCATGGTTGAGTTTGGAGTCTGACTTTGTAGTTCTACAATTACAGACTGTAGTCCATCTGTTTCTCTACCTACTCGGTTCTCTACAAGTCAGGACCCCCACAGTTCAGGTATTCTTTGGGTGGTGGATCATTCTCAGCACTGCAGCGACACTGATGTGGTGGTGTGTTAGTGTGTGTTGTGCTGGTACGATTGGATCAGACACAGCAGTGCTGCTGAAGTTTTAAACACTGTTCACTCACTGTCCACTTTTAGAGACACTGACCTTATTGCTCCACCTTGTAGATGTAAAGTCAGAGACAGTAGCTCATGTGTTGTTACACAGTTTGTGTTAGTAATCCTCTAATCCTTCATCAATTCTCACAGGATGCTGGTGTCTGGACATTTTTCGCTGGTGGACTATTTTCAGTCCATCAGTGACACTGAGGTGTTCGGTATGTGAGTGATCATTGTATTCCACAGCAATACGATGCACATTTCCATAGAAACCACCTGGCAGGAGAATTACATTTACCTTTATATTTAGTCATTTAGCAGACGTTCTTATCCACAGCGACTTCCAATTTTACAGTCAAAGCAAACGTGGGTCTTGCTTGGAAAGCCAATGTCTAAACATGTCATGGATTTAGCATCAGTTTAATATTAGGCAACAAGATCACTAAACCTACAACTCTGGAAAAAAAAGAACCCACTCCCAATTGGCTACAATTCCATTGCAGTATCTGATGAATCCAACACAGACATCTCATTCTACTTAAGGTACTGACTAGGTGATCACCTCTACTGAGTAAAAGCACAAAACACACCGTGATGGAAATACTGATTTCTGAACTTTAACAAGTTAAAACATTAGTATTGTTTCATTATAAAATAACATTATTTTCTTTGTATTGTTTATATTATTTGTATTATGAAGCAAGGTCTGAAAACACTGGTTCTTCATTCTTATCTTGACCAGTCGTCAAATAGATGCTCTCATCATTGCTGTAAATAAATACTTTTATTTGGAATTTGTCAGTACTCTATAGAATAAAACAAGAAAGTTCCACTTCACTCTAACACATACAAATAGCAAAACCAGAAACCCTGATTATTTCCCCAAAGCTCAAGATCTAAGTTAATGGAAATCTTACATAATCTTTCTACAGGCCTGTACAGTCTCATCATGTTAATGGACTGTTAACCTGGTGCTGATCTTAGAAATCTAAATTATAAATTGTTGGTAAGCAGACCCAATTACAAGGCAGAGCACATGGCACAGCATGTACAGAACACAAGCTTTGCTTTACCTGGCTTTAAGTGGCTGGTTTTTCACAGAACAGAAAGAAATACCATGAGCATGTGAAGGCGGTGCATCCACAAGCGGAAAGAAAAGAATGAATTCAATACCGACCTCAGAGACAACCTGAGCCATTAGCCAAGAGCTGCCCTGATACAGTTCACACAGGATGAGGGGTGTCCACACACTTAAGCCAACATCACTGCTCATAATGGGACTAAGCAGCTTCCTAGGGTTCAGCAGGAGGTTCCAACACGAGAAAACACCAATAATGTACTTAGGAGTCTAATCGCCTAGTGCAGTTATAATTGCCAATACAGTGGCACATCGGAACTCGATTGGTTCTCGACACATTTTGACTTGAACAATGCGTTTCGATCCTCGTCAGTTGCTTGGCACTCGGTGCACTTGCTTAAACTTGTACATTTCTGCGAAACACGATTCATGATTCGGTACATAGTGATTCAGTGATTCATGTGATTCAGTTATTCAGCTCCCTCTTGGAGAAGATCTGCGCTGTGTTGATCATGTTTTTCTTTACTTCTACATCTACAGTACTGTATTCTTAAAAATAAATCTCCACGGGTCCTAAAAAAATTAGTTTAGAGGTAACCGGAACTGGAAATGAATGCTCCAGAACACAGGCTGCAGTTAGTTAATCAAGTGTTTTGCACTTTCAATCCATTACTCACTAAATTACCGTATTTTCCGGACCATAAAGCGCACCGGATTATAAGACGCAATATCAACGATCGGCTGCTAACGGATCTATTTTCATAAAGCGCACCGGGTTATAAGACGCATGAAATGAAACAAAACTCTTAAGTTCCGTCGGAAGCTCAGTTTGGTCTTTACCTGGCGCAGGGCGTCTTCTTGCTTCCTCCACTTCCGTACCATTGATTCGTTAATGTTGAATTCTCTCGCAGCTGCTCTATGTCCATGTTGTACTGCGTGACTGATAGCGTTGGGTTTGAAAGCCGCTTCGAAAACGAATGAATGAATGCACACACCCTAATGCTGAAGCACATACCGTATTACTCCGCTATGCTGCGCACTACGGTTGCCGTAAGCTTCGTAACTTACCAAGGCCGTGCTAAAACATTTTGACAGATTTATGAGCGCCGTGTACCATCTACAATCGGTTCTAGGTCAGAAAGCACAACCAGAATTAATTCATACATTAGACGCACCGCATTTTAAGGCGTACTGTCGATTTTTGAGAAAGTTAAAGGATTTTAAGTGCGCCTTATGGTCCGAAAAATACGGTATATGAGACTTTTCAACACTATTATAAAACAGCAACACTCGCATGTGAAATGTCAGGCCCAAAATGATCCTATTATGCTTAAAAAATAGACAGCTATTATGTAGACGTATACAACAGACAACCTACTTTTGAAAAACAGACGGCAGGAAGGAGAATCACACAAATACAGACAAACTCTAGCTTTACTTTCAACCTTACCCCACTGTGAATGCTGCAATAAGACCAACTCAAAAGTCTGAGATAACTAGAGCAAATGCTTCTATTTTGCATCTTTCTTTAGACTTGGATGTCATAAAAATGTCTGCAGGTGTAATGTGGTAGGTGACCCAATACTTTTGTCCATATAGTGTATATTTCTACTGAAAAACACTGCACTACAATTGAGAAAAATGCAAAAAATAAAGTATTTTCATTAGTGGTTTCAGACTTTTGGCCCCAACTGTACATTCTACTATGAGATCCAGAAAATTAGTACTTGATTATCAGACTTTAAAGGTACACACAGAAGACTTTTCCTCTTGTGATAACCAGCAGAACTACAAAAACATTGAAAATATTTGATTAAACTCAGCCTCACATTGTTTCATTGTTTTTAATGCTGTAACTAAGTACAATAAACATTGTACCATTAATTTTAAACAGCAACTGTCGTGTGTATTTAAATTTTAAAATGTCTAGAATTAATTACCAGATGATCATGTGGACTGGGAGGGCTGTATGGGGAAATACAATCCGAAAAGATAGATAGATAGATCACTTTATTAATCCCAGAGGGAAATTCGTGAAGGAATCATCAGCTAATACAAACAAACATTGCCAAAGGTTGCTCTTACCATTGAGTGGAAAGTTCCTTCACATGGTGTGGGAATGCAAAAAGGTATCGCTCTATTATATTTAAATCATATTGGAACGCAATAGCTTTCACCGAAATAGTTTTGAAAGGTTTATTACAACACACCATGCACATCCATGTCACCAAGGAGCAAAGTGATGGTGAGCTGCCAAATCAGCTTTTGCCAGGTTCCCCAAAGACTGGGCATCATGCTAAAACTCCATCTGTCCATATTTGAGTTCATGCATATGGAATGAGAGTGTGAGCTGCATGCTGAGACGGAGATGAAAGCGGAAAAGAAAAGATTATTAAGTGGGGTGGCGGCGGGGTCACGATCTCCTGGCGGCTCCCTGAATGGTCAATTACCACCAGCATTTTCTCTCTTAGCCTATAGACGAAAGTGTCTTGTTGGCAGTGGACCAGATGCACTCTGCTTCGCCTCGATCTGCTGCTGTTAATGTAATGAGGCTGCAGACGCCTCACCTTCTGGGGTGGAAACCAGCTGGCAGCTCACCTAACACCTATTCCCATCCATTTAACGCCACGCCACTGTGTTCACCCTTTTCCCCCAGATCCTTCAAATGAGACTTCAGCAGTCTGTTTCTGATTTTTAGTGCAAGGTCTGGTCTGTGGTCATGCCATTAAAGGACTGTAGAGTCGGAGTTTCAAGATCCACTTCAAACAGAATATGGTCATACCTAGGGCTTAGACGATATTTTATTATACAGTGGGGCAAAAAAGTATTTAGTCAGCCACTGATAGTGGAAGTTCTCCTACTTAGAAAGATGAGAGAGGTCTGTAATTTTCATCATAGGTACACTTCAACTATGAGAGACAAAATGAGAAAAAAAAAAATCCAGGAAATCACATTGTAGGATTTTTAAAGAATTTAATTGTAAATTATGGTGGAAAATAATTATTTGGTCCCTCCGTGTAGTTCTGGGATTTTTGCTTACCGTTCTCAAGATCATTTTGACCCCACGGGATGAGATCTTGCGTGGAGCCCCAGATCGAGGGAGATTATCAATGGTATTGTATGTCTTCCATTTTCTTACAATTGCTCCCACATATGACCAAATACTTATTTTCCACCATGATTTACAATTACATTCTTTAAAAATCTACTTTTAGGACTTGTGTGAAAATCTGATGATGATTTAGGTCATATTTATGCAGAAATATAGAAAATTCTAAAGGGTTCACTAACTTTCAAGCACCACTGTATGCAGAAAACGTCAACCTCAAAGCAGAAGGACTACAGCAGTAGAAGACCACACTGGTTGCCACTCCTGACAGCTAAAAACAGGCAACTGAGGCTTCAGTTCTCATTTCCTTGAACATTACAATGAGTCCACTGTACTCAAAGGGCCTCCAGAGTCACCAGATCTCAATCCAATAGAGCATCAGTTGGATGTGGTGGAAAGAGATAAAATGGCACCAGACAAGACCACTCACAACTGGACTGGTAAGTCTAGTAGCAGCAACAGAAATATGATAGATAACAGGAACTAAACAAGCAGCAGACAAAAAGATAATGACCTAAAACAGACTAGCTCATTCCTCATGTGTCAGCTAATACAGAGACTTACCTCCTGGGCTCATTTATCTCCTGGACTGTGCTGAGAGGGTGGGAGGTTACTCCGTCAGCAATAGATGTTTTCCGTTGTCCTCTGATGCTAGAGCGAGTCCCAGCAATTTAGTGCCGGTTAACGTGGCATCAGACACGGTACTGCGTAAACAGACACAGAATTAAAAGTGAATGACTTTACAGGCACTAAATCATAACAGAACTCAGCTACAGTGGTGCTTGAAAGTTTGTGGACCCTTTAGAATTTTCTATATTTCTGCATAAATATGACCCAAAACATCATCAGATTTTCACACAAGTCCTAAAAGTAGATAAAGAGAACCCAGTTAAACAAATGAGACAAGAATATTATACTTAGTCATTTATTTATTGAGGAAAATGATCCAATATTACATATTAGTGAGTGGCAAAAGTATGTGAACCTCTAGTATTAGCAGGTAATTTTAAGGTGAAATTAGAGTCAGGTGTTTTCAATCAATGGGATGACAATCAGGTGTGAGTGGGCACCCTGTTTTTTATTTAAAGAACAGGGATCTATCAAAGTCTGCTCTTCACAACATGTTTTTGGTGGAAGTGTATCATGGCACGAACAAAAGGAAAAAGACCTCAGAAAAAGAGTTGTTGATGCTCATCAGGCTGGAAAAGGTTACAAAACCATCTCTAAAGAGTTTGGACTCCACCAATCCACAGTCAGACAGATTGTGTACAAATGGAGGAAATTCAAGACCATTGTTACCCTCCCCAGGAGTGGCTGACCAACAAAGATCACTCCAAGAGCAAGGCGTGTAATAGTTGGCGAGGTCACAAAGGATCCCAGGGTAACTTCCAAGCAACTCAAGGCCTCTCTCACATTGGCTAATGTTAATGTTCATGAGTCCACCATCAGAAGAACACTGAACAACAATGGTGTGCATGACAGGGTTGCAAGGAGAAAGCCACTGCTCTCCAAAAAGAACATTGCTGCTCATCTGCAGTTTGCTAAAGATCACATGGACAAGCCAGAAGGCTATTGGAAGAATCTTTTGTGGACGGATGAGACCAAAATACAACTTTTTGATTTAAAAGAAAAACGTTATGTTTGGAGAAAGGAAAACACTGCATTCCAGCATAAGAACCTTATCCCATCTGTGAAACATGGTGGTGGTAGTATCATGGTTTGGGCCTGTTTTGCTGCATCTGGAAAAGCAAAGGTTCACATACTTTTACCACTCACTAATATGTAATATTGGATCAATATATCACCAAGTATAATATTTTTGTCTCATTTGTTTAACTGGGTTCTCTTTATCTACTTTTAGGACTTGTGTGAAAATCTGATGATGTTTTAGTTTATAAATATGCAGAAATCTAGAAAATTCTAAAGGGTTCACAAACTTTCAAGCACCACTGTACCTGATGTTTTTACTGCAACAGATGGACAAAGTATGACAAAAAAAAAAAAAAACACTGCATGTTCAATATCGTTATTTAAACACTGATTAGAAGATCATACCCATCCTCAGATTGACTGCATTAAAAGGTAGCAGGTAATGTGCAGTTTCACAGAACTGGTTGTGGACATTAAGCGATGCATACCTGTATTTCATAGGTTTATGAGTTTCGACCGGCACTGTATTGTGTATCCTATACACAATAGTGCTCAATTTCATTTATTGTCAGCTAGACAAGGACTCTTGAGAACACTTTGTTGTCGATCTCACCCAGAAAAGAATGGATTCCTATTTAAATCTAGTTCTCAAGGTTCACTACTTATGCATCTCGGGGAGGCTTTCGGCTGTTGCTGCAACGTCTACTGTTAAATGCACTATATAAATAAAATTGAATTGAACTGCTGTTCAGAGTCACAGGACTGAAGGAGTGAAATAATACTCCTAACAGCTATCTAGGGCCATCATTACTCACCAAAACAACATTTTTTTTCTAGGACGAGACAGTAAGACAGACCTCACCCACTTCCCTTAAAATAACACCTGAAATCACAGGCTTCTTTAGAGCAGCACAAACCCTGAAGCGTAGCTCTCCTCACAGTGCACCTTTATTAATTAATAGCACTCAGTACAGCCATGGAGTGAAATCTAATGTATTTTCTCTAGGCTGCAGCTGGGATATGGAGCTCAGTGAAGCGGCGGCGGCCTTGGTATCTACAGAGACTACACAAACTCGCAGACCCTTATCAGGGCAGTTGCTTCATACGGAGATATGACCTTCAGCTACATAGTCCTTTTAATGATGGGGATGGGACTTTTACACTTTTATACGCGTCTTATGGTCAAGTCATAGCATAAACCGATTGTCTAAGATACAAACTGACAAAAGCAAGTGTGACATAGTTCATAAGGGGTTAAGGGCAAATATACATTTAGTCATTTAGTAAATGCACTTTGGCCAGCCTACGGTCAGACATTTTTTTTGCAAGCAAGATGTTACAACCATGTGTAACAACAACCACGTGGGACTGTGGTAGCCTAGTGGTTAAGATACTGGACTCTGGACCAGAAGGTCCAGGGTTCAAATCTCGTCAAGCTGCCACAAGGCCCTTAACCCACAATTGCTTGGATTGTAAGACTGTACCAATTGTAAGTCGCTCTGGAGAAGGGCGTCTGCTAAATGCTGTAAATGTAAAATGTGTTGCACTTCTATGGATTTCGTGGTTATGATGAACAATGTATTGACGTTCAAATTCAAAAATGCTTGCTGAGGAATCATGAACTGGATTCCTAGAAAAGAAAAAAAACCTTTACTGACTTTCGAAGGTTCTTCAAAGTATCAAGTAAACAAAGACCTTGATAGAACTGTAGTGGAGTGAAATGTAAAATATTTCTCTTTAAAATGTAGTGAAGATGATCCTCCGATAAAATATAGATACTCAAAAAGTAAGTGTACTTCAGTACTGTCCACCCCAGATAATTCTTCTTAAAAAGTACCCTTTCCAAAGCGCCACTGACTCTACAGCTCTTTTTACTATTTTAAACATGTAAGGACCAGTCAAACATTACTGTGGTAGCCTAGTGGTTAAGGTACTGGACTATGGACCTGAAGGTCCAGGGTTCAAATCCCACCTCTGCCAAGCTGCCACTGTTGGGTCCTTGAGCAAGACCCTTAACCCACAATTGCTTGGATTGTAAGACTGTACCAATTGTAAGTCGCTCTGGATAAGGGCATCTGCTAAATGCTGTAAATGTAAATTACCACACACACACCCACGTTTGTCTCGCTATCCTTGTGAGGACTTTCCACAGGCATAATGCTTACTGTAGCTAAGTAAAGCTATACATACACCTAACCCTATTCTTTACCTCAGTAACCTAAAGCAAATCTTTTGGATATTTTGGTTTTACAAATGAAAGTTGTTTTTGTAAAGAAAAAGGACATTTGTTCCTCACAAGTATCGGTGCACACACAGAGCATGTCAATCTCCCAAGCTACTGTCAGTATCTGACCGGAGGCTGCCACACAACCGTCCTTGGCTGGCAGCATCATTCACATTAATACCATGTAAAAGTCTCCTGCAGGCTTTCTCTTCATTCACCAGTTATGATTAAACCCACCTCGGGCTGGAAATGTGTACGAGTGTGTGAGTGACTGATGGGTGCATTTGTTTTCCTTCACCGCCTATTATTGTCCACTTGTGCACAGAGAATTGTCCGTCCCACATTTTCGGCCCTCTCTTTATTGCTAGTCACGTTTGTCTATTCACATGAACCGCCATGAAGTCGTTTAGCAATTCTGCAAATCACATGCTTTCACTTTCCTGAAATCACTTTCTGTTCCTCTTAATTCCCACGGGCGGTCCAGATTGGAAAGACCTCTTGTTCCTCAGTTTATTTCCTTTCTTAAACAACAACACTCAGACTTCATTCAGACAGTTGGAATAAACCCACTATCATATTTACGCAAGTTGTGCCTGTACGAGATGCCCAACCTGGCTGGGATTTGAACCAGGATGGTGGGCATCAATCGAAATGAAACAAACTTACAGAAATAAAACCATTTGAAAAAATATGCCCAGGCAACAGTACCACCATAATTGTGACTGGTTACGGGTTGGCACGATGGTATTTAATACCAGGTTTGGATCCTGGTCTGAAATTTGCACATTCTTTGGTTTTCCACCCACATTTGGAAGCGTTCATTCCACTGGTATATCTTAAGGACTTTCCAGAGTTGGTTTTCCCTTCATCCTGTGCCTCCAGTTAAGCCCTGGCCCTCTGCGACCCTAAACTGGACTAAGCAGGTATGGACAGTCAGTGAAGGTGTAAAAACTGAGACTGGACTTTGCCCTTATGCAAATATGCATAATTCATTGTGGGACGTCTATGATGGTACCAGTAACTGGATGACGGTACCATGCTGGTCAGCGCAAACATGCCTGTGTTGTCACTATAGCAACCAATCTGGATACACCAGTGAAAGTGACTACACTTCAAATAGCCAAAAACAGATTGGTCTTTTGTAATCTGCAGACAGATTACAAAATAATTTCAAAAAGTAAGCCTTTAATGATAAGTAGTGCGGTAACTGAAGGCAGTCCACACAGCAGACTACTTCTTCTTCTTCTTCCGGTTTCCCCCTTTATCAGGGGTCGCCACAGCGAGTTAAACGTTTCCACCTCACCCTGTCCTCCACGTCCTCTACTCTCACCCCAACTCCCTGCAGATCTTCATTTACCACAACCAAATAACTCCTCTTTGGTCTTCCTCTCCGTCTCTTGCCTGGCAGCTCCATCTCCAGCATCCTCCTACCAATATATCCACTATCCCTCCTCTGCACATGTCCAAACCATCTCAGTCTTCCCTCTCGAATTTTGTTCTCCCAATTTCCAAACAAACCTGTGCTGTCCCTCTGATGATCTCATTCCTAATCCTGTCCACCCTAGACACTCCTAAAGAGAACCTCAACATCTTAAGTTCTGCCACCTCCAGCTCTGCTTCCTGTCTCTTTGTCAGTGCCACTGTCTCTAAGCCATACAACAAGGCTGGTCTCACTACTCTCTTATAAATCTTTTCTTTCACTTTTGCTGCGCGACCCTTTTGTCACACAGCACTCCTGACACTCTTCTCCACCCACTCCATCCTGCCTGTACTCTCTTCTTCACCTCCTTTCCACACTCCCCATTTCCTTGGACAATTGATCCCAAGTACCTGAACTCCTGGACCTTTGTGACCACTGATCCCTGTAGCCTGACTGTTCCACCTGCCTCCCTTTCATTTACACACAGGTATTCTGTCTTACTACAGTTGACTTTCATTCCTTCCTTTCCAGATTATACCTCCACCTCTCCAAATTCTCTTCTACCTGTTCCCTGTTCTCACTACAGATCACAATGTCGTCTGCAAACATCATAGTCCACGGCGATTCCTGTCTGACCTCATCCGTTAGTCCACACAGCAGACTACGTTAGATTAAAAATATATATGGTTTTATGCCCATCAGATCAACACATGTTCGCTTTAAGGTCAGCGGTCTTAAGATTCATGAGAAGAAATAAAAATTTGCTAAATTCTTAATTAATATTATTGTTTAAAATAAAACAGTATGTGCAAAGTACCTATACTACTATGTGACTATGGTAATGTCCAATCAATGTCGATTCCGGTCAACACCCTGTTTCACAGAACATTAGTGAGGACGTTAAACAGTGCATATCTGTAGTATACCAAAGCAGTTCTAAAAACATTTGCCATATTCTTTAGACCAGTTGTTTGCAAGCCATGAGAACACTGCTGCCAGGCAACCGAGCAATATGCACATCAAAAATTTTCCTTGCTGTCCAGAAATAAGGCCACTATTGACCGAGGCTAACAAACTAAGCTCACAGGGGGGCCATTCTTATGAAATCCTCTCACAGACATGGTAAACCCGACCCAGTTTGAAAGCATTTGGTCGCAACTGCAACGTCAAATCTCCTGCTAACACCCATTTACACGTCTTTACTGGCTAATCACTGCGGAAACGTCTGTGGCTTTCCCCATCCACTTGTAAGACAAGTGTACAAGATACAAGCAAAACCCAGGATTTATGGAGGATATTCAGTAACGCATAGAAATTAGCACGGAAAGAATATTTTTGGGCATACGGTGGTATCTAAGTTCTGGTCATTAATTAATTACAGGAGGCTTGCCAAGAACTGAAGACGACAAGTACCGAGCAAATTTTTCCCTGAACTGAACTAATCGGTTCCAGATCCCAAGAAAATCCACACTGCATAAGGCATTGTAGGCATATGTATCCGAGAACTCAGCTAATGCTAAGTCCAACCTGTGTTCTGGAGGATTCAGTGGCCTGTTTTCCTTTCGGTTTGTTGTCAATACTAATGATTTTAGGACACATGGAGACTTATTTGCACTAAAAATAAAGAAAAACACGATAAATACAGCACTTCACTGAGCAAGAGCTACTGTCAATTTGAATCACTGTGTACTGAATCGGGAATCTTGAATCATGAATCGAGTTTCGGCTGACACGAGTCACGACTGCTCTATTTTGGTTTCATCCGTCCACAAAACATTCTTCCAATAGCCTTCTGGCTCGTCCACGTGATCTTTAGCAAACTGCAGACGAGCAGCAATGTTCTTTTTGGAGAGCAGTGGCTTTCTCCTTGCAACCCTGCCATGCACACCATTGTTGTTCAGTGTTCTTCTGATGGTGGACTCCTGAACATTAACATTAGCCAATGTGAGAGAGGCCTTCAGTTGCTTAGAAGTTACCCTGGGCTCCTTTGTGACCTCGCCAACTATTACACGCCATGCTCTTGGAGTGATCTTTGTTGGTCGACCACTCCTGGGGAGGGTAACAATGGTCTTGAATTTCCTCCATTTGTACACAGTCTGTCTGACTGTGGATTGGTAGAGTCCAAAACTCTTTAGAGGTGGTTTTGTACCTTTTTCCAGCCTGATGAGCATCAACAACTCTTTCTGAGCTCCTCAGAAATCTCCTTTGTTCGTGCCATGATACACTTCCACAAACATGTGTGTGTGAAGAGCAGACTTTGATAGATCCCTGTTCTTTAAATAAAACAGGGGTGCCCACTCACACCTGATTGTCATCCCACTGATTGAAAACACCACTGACTCTAATTTCACCTTCAAATTAACTGGTAATCCTAGAGGTTCACATACTTTTGCCACTCACTAATATGTAATATCAGATCATTTTCCTCAATAAATAAATGACCAAGTATAATATGTTTGTCTCATTAGTTTAACTGGGTTTTCTTTATCTACTTTTAGGACTTGTGTGAAAATCTGATGATGTTTTAGGTCATATTTATGCAGAAATATAGAAAATTCTAAAGGGTTCACAAACTTAAGCACCACTGTACATCCCAGACTTGGAGCTCGTTAAGTAATCAAAGGAATCAACCACCAACTCTGATGATCCACTTTTATCCATCACAATTTGTGGAAGCTCATTTGTTTTGGCTAGGTTTTGTCTTAGGCAGTGAGGGATACGTTTTTAGCTCCAGCCCCCATTACACACACACAACCACATCATTAATCCTTCTCACATTATGCAAGGCTAATCTGTGCCAGAGGCCAGTTCTGATCTGTGCTCTCGGAGAACGCCACTGAGCGCGCTCGCTGGCTCGGCCGCTGTCATGTGGAGCGACCTTCCAGAGCTTAGGAATTATCACAGTAGGCACGCACACACACATACACACACAGGGCTCATAGTTTCATGGTCTTTGCTGAGATGACAGCGATGACAGTTCGAGAGCGAGAAAAGAAACGTCGCTTTTATTCTGTGTAATTCATACAAGTGAACTGACTTTGTTGGCAAGAAGGAAGTCTATGAAAACGTCAGATTGAGAGACGTTTAGTACAGTGTGTAGCTGCAATTGCAGATTATTAATTAGAAGGGGTGTCCTCAGACTATTGGCCTCACAGTGTACTTCACTTTATGTAACTAATGCATTTGTTTTGAAGTTGAAATTTGAGATGACAGCTACCTGACAGCTACCCAAAATGCTTAACTGCCCAATAGGAGAATGGATGCCTATAAAAAGGAACACTTTTTGTTTTTGAAGCTAATCCCATCAAAATAGCTATTCCAACTCTAGATGAGATTATCACAGGCAGTTCTGACAATTCCCTGTACAAAAAGCAGAAAACCTGTTAAGACGAAACTCATTTAAGCTTTTGCAAATGCATATTAAAATTATTTTACAGAAATTCATAGTCAGAAAAAAATTTGCCGATCTGTGTACGTTTCAAAATTTTAACATACTTTTTGACAAGAACCCAGGGGTGTGCGATGTGTGTTGTCTACATTAAGACAACACACATCGTAATTGTTGTTTTAACCATGTGCGAGCTCACATTATCGAGTATTGGGATGTAACGTTGCACTCATGATTCGACTCCGAGTTCACAATTAGATTTTCTCACGATTATTGATTTTACATTTGACAAAAGACATGGTTCTTTTATTTCTGTAGTGTCAACAATGAAAACAATGCACTTTTCTTGTATATTTTAACACGTTTTTATTCCTGTGCAATTAAAAGGAATCACTAGGAACATTAGGTTTAAAATTGTAAACAAAATGCCCTATTCTCTCAGTGCAATATATCTGTACAATATTTTTATATTAAATAAATTCTTTTTATTCTTTCCCTTATTATCTTAAAGTGCAGAGTCCTTGTGTGTTTGACTGAATTAACCCATCTGTGTCTTATTCTGTTTTTGTAGATTCTGTAGAATTGAACTGTTCCTAATTCCATTGTACATCGTATTTTTCGGACTATAAAGCGCACCGGATTATAAGACGCAATATCAACGATCGGCTGCTAACGGGTATATTTTCATACATAAAGCGCACCGGGTTATAAGGCGCATTAAATGAAACAAAACTCTTAAGTTCCGTCGGAAGCTCAGTTTGGTCTTTACCTGGCACAGGGCGTCTTCTTGCTTCCTCCACTTCCGTACCACTGATTCGTTAATGTTGAATTCTCTCGCAGCTGCTCTATGTCCATGTTGTACTGCGTGACTGATAGCGTTGTGTTTGAAATCCGCTTCGAAAATAAATGAATGAATGCATGTACCCTAATGCTGAAGCACATACCGTATTACTCCACTATTCTGCGCACTATGGTGGCCGTAAGCTTCGTAACCTACCAAGGCTAAAACATTGACAGATTTATGAGCGCCGTGTACCATCTACAATCAGTTGTAGGTCAGAAAGCACAACCAGAATTAGGCGCACTGTCGATTCTTGAGATAATTAAAGGATTTTAAGTGCGCCTTATAGTCCGAAAAATACGGTAATTGTACAATGGACATAAAGGCATCATCTTAACTTACTGTAGCTTCACCATATAATAAATAACCAGGGGAAAACAATCCTTTTTTATTTCCGAAGAATAACACTTCAAAAGTGTACTTTTCTTGTGTAAAAATGTAAACCAAAAAAAGGTCCGCTGCAATTAAAAGAAATTAGGATTCTCATTAAGAATGGGACATGCGTCCGTGCGTATGACTGTGCCATCTGGAATCGCATTAGATGGGGCAAAATCAAGAATGTATAACACAATTAGACGATGTATCGTCCCACCTAAGGATTGACACCGGCCCATTTTTGCATCTCGGTTCATCAGGGCACGATGCATCGTTACACACCTATCGAGTATGCAAGAAAAAAAACAGTACAAAATATATATTCATTGTGTTGTGTGGCCAGGAAGGATAGACTACTACACATAGTGCATGCAGTGTGCCAGTATAAGCTACTTGTTCACCTCACCACAAACCCGAACAAGCGTTCTACCTAAAAACACACGATTGAAGTTAAAAATGAATGCTCAAACTGCACCAGGAGACAAAATACAGACACCACCAATGTTAGATGTTACCTTTGGCAATCTGCAAACTTTGTCGGAAATCCACTGCCATCAAAAGACAGCTCGGCAACTAGCTTATTTCACCATCTGCAAACTAACCACCGAGAAGAATATGACGATTATGACAAACTTCAGGACACTACAGGCATAAACCAGCCAAGGTACCAGCACAACAACACACTCAGCAAACCTTAGTTTTGCAAAAAAAGTGCCTTATGACAAGACTACTACTAATAGTACTAGTAGACAATATACTAGTGGCAAATTCTTTGTTTTCTGATGTTACCATCTGTGGTAATCACCCACACCATAGAGTACCATTATAAGCATGGTTTATTAAGCCTGTATTTCTTTTAAACTGCATTAGCATTGTGTCAGCACTGCTTTCTCATGTTTAATTATGCTGAAAGTATAACGAGAACACAATTAAGCCAGAATCTGCACACACAACCCGAAACGTCTGCTCCTCCAAAAGACTTGTGACCTAGAAAATATCGTTTCCATCGTGCAAAACTTAAAAATGCCCAGACTGCACAATCTAATTAAGAGGTTCTCAGGGTTTAGTGTTTTCTCTAATTAAACTATTTTTGCTCAAGCGATTGTAATGCCGTTTTTAAATTCCGCGTACAAGAAAGTGAATCGTCTATTTAACTTTAATTTGCTTATGGCGTCTTCCCTAGATGTGCTGGTTTTCCCAAGCGTGGAAACACGGTGCCAAAACAGATCGGCCAGCTGGTCTTCAAACTAGTCCTACCAATTCCAGCAGGACGTGTTAGAGCCTCTCAATTAAAGCAAGACAGATGTTAAATCTTACCATAAAAAACACCTACAGCTCATTAAATAAAAGAGAGAGAGAATCAGAGAGAAATCAGTTCAGGAACATCATAAAGTGGAGAAAGATGAACATGAGCTCAAAAACCGAGAGAAGACGAGGGGCCAAGAGGTCAGCAAGAATCATATTTGTCCAGGGAGATTGCCAAATCCTGTCAGCTGGCACCCATTAACCAGCTTCATGAGATTTGGAACCGGTTCTTATTTTATACACGCTGGTGTATAGGGCTAGGACCTGTCACATTTACTGTGATAGGTGCCCTAAAAGGCGAATGTATTTATTTAAAGATAAACTCTCTTAGATGACCCCTTAGAGTGGAATGTATTCTGGGACTACCCAGCCCTACATATACACCCTAACATATGATGCATGTTGCAACGTGAAAGCTACTGGCTGTGCGCAATTTTAAGCAAAGACTGGCACATTGTGTCTGGTGGCCTTACAATGAAACCAGGGAAGTGAAAGTGTTGTCCAGTGCATCAGCCATACTTTAAGGAAACATTTACATTTATGGCATTTAGCAGACGCCCTTATCCAGAGCGACTTACAATTGATACAGTCTTACAATCCAAGCAATTATGGGTTAAGTGGCAACCCGGCAGAGGTGGGATTTGAACCCTGGACCTTCTTGTCCATAGTCCAGTACCTTAACCACTAGGCCACCTCAGTGCACAGGAAACACTACAGGTGGCACTACAGGAATTTAATATATACTGTATTAATCATAGCGTAGCCTATTAAACATGCGTAAAATACTTACAAGAACCTACAGTTGGGCAAAATCATCAACACAAAGCTTATTTTATAATAAAGGGTTGAATAACTCTTGCAGTTTATTGAATAATGTATAAAATTATTATTGTCATGACCATGGCTTTTCCCTCACTACATTTCCCAGCGCTCATCACTCCTGTCACGTCACTCCCTACTTCACGCACTGCCGACTTCCTCATTTATCGTACTGCGTTTCACTTGCCCAGGGTAAAATCAAAATACAAAATACTGAGTACGTTTTCTGCTGAATGTGTATTATCGGATTCCCATCGTCAACTCAAAATATTGTAAAACTGGGATTACCTGTACTACTACTACTACTACTATACAGTACAGGTACTCCCCATTTTCTGATGGCCTGACTTTACAATAGGAGTCCGACACTAAAAATTGATGAGCGCTGGGAAATGTAGTGAGGAAAAGTCCTGGGTGTGCTTTAGTGTGTATAAGGTAGGCCACGCTACTATGCAGTGGTGTGAAAAAGTGTTTGCCCCCTTTCCTGATTTCCTATTTTTTTTTTGCATGTTTGTCACACTTAAGTGTTTCGGAACATCAAACTAATTTAAATATTAGTCAATGACAACACAAGTAAACACAAAATGCAGTTTTTAAATGAAGGTGTTTATTATTAAAGAAGAGTGAAGAAAAAGTGATTGCCTCCTAAACCTAATAACTGGTTGGGCCACCCTTAGCAGCAACAACTGCAACCAAGCTTTTGCCATAACTTGCAGTGAGTCTTTTACAGCGTTGTGGAGGAACTCTGGCCACTCATCTTTGCAGAATTGTTGTAATTCAGCCACATTGGAGGGTTTTCGAGCATGAACGGCCTTTTTAAGGTCATGCCACAGCATCTCAATAGGATTCAGGTCAGGACTTTGACTAGGCCACTCCAAAGTCTTCATTTTGTTTTTCTTCAGCCATTCAGAGCTGGACTTGCTGGTGTGTTTTGGATCATTGTCCTGCTGCAGAACCCAAGTTCATTTCAGCTTGAGGTCACGAACAGCTGGCCGGACATTCTCCTTCAGATTTTTTGGTAGACAAACAGAATTCATAATTCCATTTATCACAGCAAGTCTTCCAGGTCCCGAAGCAGCAAAACAGCCCCAGACCATCACACTACCACCACCATATGTTTACTGTTGCTATAATGTTCTTTTTCTGAAATGCTGTGTTACTTTTACACCAGATGTAATGGGACACACCTTCCCAAGAGAGTTCAAACTTTTGTCTCATCAGTCCACAGAATGTTTTCCCAAAAGTCTTTGGGGATCATCAAGATGTGTTCTGGGAAAAATTGAGACGAGCTTTAATGTTCTTTTTTGCTCAGCAGCGGTTTTCGTCTTGGAACTCTGCCATGCAGGCCATTTTTGCCCAGTCTCTTTCTTATGGTGGAGGCATGAACACTGACCTTTACTGAGGCAAGTGAGGCCTGCAGTTCTTTGGATGTTGCTGTGGGGGTCTTTTGTGACCTCTTGGATGAGGTCGTTGCTGCGCTCTTGGGGTAATTCTGGTCGGCCGGGCCACTCCTGGGAAGGTTCACCACTGTTCCATGTCTTCACCATGTGTGGATAATGGCTCTCACTGTGGTTCGCTGGAGTCCCCAAAGCTTTAGAAATGGCTTTATAACCCTTTCCAGACTGATAGATCTCAATTACTTTCTTTCTCCATTGTTCCTGAATTTCTTTGGATCTCGGCATGATGTGTAGCTTTTAAAGGATCTTCTGGTGTACTTCACTTTGTCAGGCAGGTCCTATTTAAGTGATGTCCTGATTGAGAACAGGTGTGGCAATAATCAGGTCTGGGTGTGGCTAGAGACAGTGAATTGGATTTTTTTCTCCCTTAATAATAAACACCTTCATTTAAAAACTGCATTTTGTGTTTACTTGTGTAGTCTTTGACTAATATTTAAATTGGACTGATGTTCCAAAACACTTAAGTGTGACAAACAAAAAAATAGGAAGTCAGGAAGGAGGCAAACACTTTTTCACACCACTGAACGTTGCCGGAACCTATCCCCATTGTAACTCGGGGACTATCTGTACTATTATAAGCATGGTCCATTAAGCCAATGTTTCTTTTAAACTGCATTAGCATTGTATCAACACCTGCTTTCTTGTGTTTAATTATGCCAGTGAAGTCTAACAAGAACAATTCAGCAAGAATCTTTGGACCTTATTGTATGAAATCCTAATAGCCATTACCAGACATCATCTGCCTCCAACGTCGTTGTTGTCCTGCTTTATGTAGGCTGTATTCTCTCCGCTTGTGCGTCATGCTATCAGCTAACCTGTTTCTATACTGATACTTTGAATCATGTTTAATTAGCTTCTACATTTGCTGTTCTTACCGCTAAACAAAGTGCACACTGTCACATACACAAAGACTATTCAATGCTTTAGGAATCATTCATTTGAGGATCAGTTGGGAAATGTATGAGAGTAAACAAAGCTGTGTTTGCACAGGAACGAGAAACCTGAGGGACAGAAAAGTGGGCAAATGCAAGCTAAACTCTGTGGCAGGGCTCCAAGTCACATGGAAAATCAGTTTCGAAGAGCAAAGGGAGACATTACTGGGTTAATGACGCTCAGGCAGTCACTGGTTCATCTGGAGCATGTTGTTCCAACTACCTAATCCACCCGGGTTTAGATTTTCTGATGAACAAAGCAGTGTCTAATCTGCCCATATTAACTGTCTGTCCATTTTAGATACGGTCTCGATCTTGACGGCACTCGACCAAATCACTACAAAATCAAACAAGAATCACGGATTGGGTCGGCCATTTTCACTCGCACTTCCCGCCGCTGACATCCAAGGTCACACAAGACAAATAAAACATGAAAAAAAACAAACCCAAGGCTGTGCACAGCCACCATTATTGTTGAACCGCACCTGTTTCACTTCCCTGGATTCATATTAAAGCCACCAGAACGTGATGTGCCGATCTCTGCTTGAAAATGCGCACAGCCTGCAGCTTTCACTCTGTACCGTACATCACAAGGGTGTATTTTGTACATTGTGTGTATAGAGTTGGGTAGTCGCACAATACATGTTTTAAAATGTGTTCAGAACATATTAGCATAGAGTCCAAAGGTACATTTTGAAACATAATTAAAAACACATACACTCATTGGCCACTTCATTCACCTGTTCAACTGCTCGTTAACGCAAACATCTAATCAGCCAATCACGTGGCAGAAACTCAGTGCATGTAGGTATGTAGGCATGGTCAAGACGACCTGCTCAAGTTCAAACCGAGCAGCAGAATGGGGAAGGTAAGGTGATTTAAGTGACTTTGAACATGGTTGTTGGTGCCAGACGGGCTGGGCTGGTCTGGGTATTTTGGAAGCGGCTGATCTACTGGGATTTTCATACACTAACGTTCCCAGAACATTTCAAGAACCAAAAACCAATGTTCCAAGAACACTTCAGGAACCAAAGATTAACGTTCCCAGAAGGTTTGGGGAACCAAACTCTAATGTTCCAAGAACAAATGGGAAACCAAAATCTCAGATCAAAATCTAATGTCCCCAGAACAATTGGGGAACCAAGAACTAACATTCCAGCAACCAAAAACTAACGTTCCCTGAATGTCTGAGGATCGAAAAATTAACATTCCTGGAACCAAAAACTAATATTCCCAGAACATTTGGCGAATCAAACACTAACATAATCAGAACAGTTCAGAAGCCAAAATCTAACATTCCAAGAACAATTGGGGAACCAAAATCTAACATTCCCAGAATGGTCCAAGAACCATAATCTAATTTCCCCAGAACAGTCTGGGAACCAAAATCCAACTTCCCCAGAACAATTGGGGAACCAAAATCCAACTTCCCCAGAACAATTGGGGAACCAAAATCCAACTTCCCCAGAACAATTGGGGAACCAAAATCTAACTTCCCCAGAACGGTCTGGGAACCAAAATCCAACTTCACCAGAACAATTGGGGAACCTAGAACTAACTTCCCCAGAATGGTCCGGGAACCAAAATCCAACTTCCCCAGAACAATTGGAGAACCAAGAACTAACATTCCAGCAACCAACAACTAATGTTCCCTGAATTTCTGGGGAACCAAAAATTAACATTCCTGGAACCAAAAACTAACATTCCCAGAACATTTGTGGAATCAAACACTAACATAACCAGAAAGGTCCAGGAGCCAATATCTAACGTTCCCAGAACAATTGGGTAACCAAAATCTAACATTCCCAGAATGGTCCAGGAACCAAAATCTAATTTCCCCAGAACGGTCTGGGAACCAAAATCCAACTTCCCCAGAACAATTGGGGAACCAAAATCTAACATTCCCAGAACGGTCTGGGAACCAAAATCCAACTTCCCCAGAACAATTGGGGAACCAAAATCTAACATTCCCAGAATGGTTCAGGAACAAAAATCTAACTTCCCCCGAACGGTCCGGGAACCAAAATCCAACTTCCCCAGAACAATTGGGGAACCAAGAACTAACATTCCAGCAACCAATAACTAACGTTCCCTGAATGTCTGGGGAACCAAAAATTAACATTCCTGGAACCAAAAGCTAACATTCCCAGAACATTTGTGGAATCAAACACTAACATAACCAGAAAGGTCCAGGAGCCAATATCTAACGTTCCCAGAACAATTGGGTAACCAAAATCTAACATTGCCAAAATGGTCCAGAAACCAAAATCTAACTTCCCCAGAACGGTCCATGAACCAAAATTCAACTTCCCCAGAACAATTGGGGAACCAAAATCTAACATTCCCAGAACGTTCTGGAAACCAAAAACTAACTTACCAGGAAGCAAAAACTATCATTCTCAGAACATTTAGGAAACATAAAATCTGACATTCCCATAAAACCACAAAATTACATTCTGGGAACCAAGAACAAACATTTCCAGAACCTTCTGGGAACGTTTGGGCATTGCAGCAGTCTAACATACTAACCCACCACAGTAGGAACCCGGGTTTGCATGCTGCCAGTGCCTTCCAGCCTTGTTAGCAGTCATATGCAGACATTACTGGCTGTGTTTGAGGGAGGAAAGACCAGTTAGAGGATCATCCCCCAGCGCTTGAATGGCAACCCCAATGCAGCTCTACGATTGACTGGCTTCCTTTCCATGGCAAGTAGCACCAGACAGACAGATATAGCGATCGATTATTAGGAAAGACAGGACCCTTGGGTACCTGAGAAAGCTGTTATTATGATTACATAACGATCAACCGATCCGCCTTATTCCAGGCACAGCATTTATTATGTGAGAAGTCCAAATATTTTAAGCTTCAAACGTACATCTCTCCAGGACACATTTCAACTAGAACCACACATACGCAGGACACTTCTGCAAAATATCACCGCTCTTGAAGTGGAAAAAGCTTCCCTGCATTCCTTATCATGAAGGAGCCACAGGCTGCAGGTTAAATAATCCAAGCTAGGAGGGATATTTTCCATCACGGCCTCTTTGCTCATCTGCCTGGAAAATCCACTCGCAAACAAGAGCTCAATTCAGAGCAGAGACAGCGAAGGTAGAAGAACAATCACACCGAAATCTTTCTCGAGGGAAATTCAGTCAAGCATCGCCTCTTGATCTTGCCGTGACAAAATGCTATCAATGTTTGCTGATGGGACCGAGAGTAAAGCAGAGAACCACTAGAAATGTCCTATGCTAGAGAACACCACCTGACTTCTAGGCATCGAATTCTGGGCTTCACAGGCAAGAAATCAATGTGGAGCAGCGTGAACGGAAAACACGAGCAAAAATGCATTCTCTCGTTTGATTTCTCCAAGGACCAAGCAGAAAATGAATGTCAGAAATAAAAAGAGCCTCTGATAAATTGTAGTACAAGTGGTGATCTTTTACATTTTGGATTTGCAGCATTATTTGACAGCATTCATTTCCCCTTCAATCCAGACCTTTTGCCCAGACCCAGCTGAAGAAAATCACCTCCACAACACAGTGGTACCTTGGTTCTCGACCACCTTGGAACACGTAATTCGGGTCTTGATGCATTTTGGCTAGAAAAGTGTGTCTCGGTTCTCGTTGTTTGCTCAGTACTAGGCACACTTGCTTAAACTTGTACGAGTCGAGTCAAGTGACTCGTTTCAGTCGAAACTCGATTCATGATTCACGATTCAGTACACAGTGATTCAGATTCACAACAGCCCTTGCTTCAGTGAAGATCTCCACTGTGTTTATCTTGTTTTCCTTTATTTTTAAATCTACAGTGTAGTATTCTTAGTGCAAATAAGTCTCCATTGATGCTAAAAATGTTACTTATAACAGCCAGCCGAAAGGAAGCCTGTGGATGCTCCAGAACACAGGCTACAGTTGGCTTAGCAGCTATGCTAGCACCCGGAGTAGTAAGATTTTACTTTCAATCATTACTCACTATATTCCATTTTCAACACTTTATTATAAAATAAACTTTGTTAATTCTTTTTGGCCAACTGTAGGTTAATGTAAGTGTTTTAAATGCTTTAAAATGTTTTAAATGCTTCTTTTTATTTTTATTTTTGGTAGAGCCTCTGTACTTTGTCTAGCACCGCTCTACCAAAAAATAAAAAAATAGAAGCATTTAGCAGAGACATGGAAAGGTTACTTTGATAAGTAATGATAAGTAAGTTGAAGTTGGCCAAAAAGAATTAACAAAAAGTTTATTATCTCTTATCCAGAGCGACTTACAATTGGTACAACCTTACAATCCAAGCAATTGTGGGTTAAGGGCCTTGCTCAAGGACCCAACAGTGGCAGCTTGGCAGAGGTGGGATTTGAACCCTGGACCTTCTGGTCCATAGTGCTGTACCTTAACCGCTAGGCTACCAAACACTCGTTACATGTGGATTCTCTGGGGGTCTGGAATGGATTCATTCAATTGACATTACTCCTCATGGAAAAAAATTGCTCTGTACCCATCGTTTGGTTCTTGACAAGCCTTCTGTGACGAATTAATGACGAGAACTGATCATTTTTGATGCAGTTAAATGTTATAGCAGCAACTCCATTAAATGCAAAGGTGCCATTTTGCCATTGTTTGTTTAATTGTAGTTATTTGATGTAATTTGATTAAAGAAAAGCATGTTAAAAAACAGAAAAATTAAATTGAAAAACCCATTAAAAAAATGAAAATGTGGAAAAATCTGGATTTCATACGTATTTTGAGTGGTCTGCTATGTTTTGTTTTCGGCAAATTTACTGCTTGGATTTCTCTCCAAAAAGCAATAAAGCATCATGAGCAGATACTGACACTCAGTGTTAACACTTGTTTGTTTTTTTTTTCTCAAAATTAATAGTGTTTTTCATTACAAGTCATACAATCAGCAAAACAATTTGAGTGAAAAGTTGAATCACTAAAATTAATTACGTAAATTTCAGAACTGATTAGTATTTGGTATGGTTTGGTCCATACTGGACTATGGACCAGAAGGTCCAGTGTTCAAATCCCACCTCTGCCAAGGCCCTTAACGCACCTGCTCGGATTGTAAGGGTGTATCATCTGTAAGTCACTCTGGGTAAGGGCGTCTGCTAAATAACATAAATGTAAATGGTCCATGCAATGCCAGCATGATTTCACACTATTCCAAAAATCATCTTGTGATGTGACATGATGTGACAGAATGCTTGGCTTTCTCTCTCTTCAGGTGCTCTCAAATACTTGACAGGGTTTAAGTCAGGTGACTGTGGAGAAAAGTCCATGACAGTCAGCACCCCTTGACCTTCCTTGGTCTTCAAGTAGTTTTTGCAAAGCTGTACAAAGTTGTTGAATCCTACCCCACAAAGCCAAACAAGCATTTTCACTAGTGGTCTCAGGCTTCTGGCCCACATTGTATTTCGGTTTCTATGCAGGAGGATTTTCCTAGAAGGGCAAAATGCCTTTCTTTCTACCAAGAACAGAAAATTGATGTTCATTTATCCTAGACAGCTACAGCACTGCCACTAAGCCAATAGCACAATGGGAGGACCGTGGCGATACGGCATGACAAAATGAGATAACATCTCCATTTTCCAATCAGTTCTGCTGGGAAGACTGCTGTTCAGACTTGCTTGGTGCAATTTGTCTGCTCTGCAGATTGGATTATTGATCTGTGTTTTAAAGGCATTTGACAGGAGGTTACTTTGCAGACAATGACCAACACCGAGTTCAACAATGATCTGAATTTTACTCATAAGCGTACTGATATTTTCGTCTGAGGATCCATATATGGAGATGGAGAAGATTACATGTTAAAACTGTGACGTGCTACATTACATGGTCAAACGAACCTCTGTGGTTATCTTTGTGGTTAATTACCTTGATCCCACTCTTGAATGTAACAATAACAATTGTAACCATAGCAACATGATGTAGTATAACGTAGCTGATGAAGCAGCAATTCGCTAACCCACTGAAATGACTTCCTCCGGCCAGAACAAGTATCACATGGGCACGACTGGCAACACCAGTCCATCCCCCGGAGCCGCCATCTCAAGAGCCCTAACTACAATCCACCACTGACCCTAACCAGGATCAGCTGGGTCGAAATCAGGAGAGAGAGAAAACAAACCGACAAACAAACGAATCCCAAATTACCAGGAGTGTCCAAATAGCGTAGGACTTTACTACACTTAGTCATTAGAAGGTGGTCTAATCCAGAGCAACACAGAAGTGATACAACCACACAATGCAGAGCACTGTGCAAAAGTCTTAGACCACCATTAAATTAGATATGCCATTGGTTTAGCAATGGTGTAATAACCATATATAATCAGAATCTCAGTCTCTTCATTAGAATACAACCAGAAAATACAGGGAATTTGTAAGCAGTATCCAAAAACTGAAAAGAAATCTGCTTCTATAGGCTACAGTGGCAAGTATTTATGTATTTCCCTCCCCTTACACATGAGCAACAGCAGCATCTGGCAGCTTCATCACTCTGAAGAAGCAGCCAAGAAACATTTTCAGAAGGGAAACATGGTTAAAAGGCTACCGCATGCTAAAGCTCACAGACTGGAATGAAGATCAGCAGAAAAAGAGTATTATGGAAATGGAATTCAAGTTCGAAGTTTTTGGGTCCAATCGTTGACAACGTGTTGTATATGGTCATTATACCATTGATAAAACAACAAATCTAAAGGTGGCCTAAGACTTTTGGACAATATTGTACAACGTAAGCAAATGTGGGTTAAGGGTCTTGCTCAAGGACCCAGCAGCTGGGGCTTGAACCCTGGGCCTTCTGGTCAGTAGTTCAGAACCACAACCTCTGCATTATTACAGTCAATTTGTCAACAATATGTATGAAAATGAATGAAAAAATGAAGGACTGTTTGGAACCAGCAGCAAAGCGACATTATCCAGCTGTACTACTTCCTCTACCTGATTCTACGACCTGATAAAAAGCTAAATATATGTCATCTTATAACTCACCAGGGACTATTGTACCGCCCCGTGTTCTATTCAGTGTTGTGAGCAGTCACGTTCTGTATATTCTCACTGATCTTCAGATCATTGCTCCCTGAAGGCCATCATAAATATCATTTGTTTGCTGGCTAAGCTCCTTCCTTTCAGTCAGTCGAGCACTGAAATATAAATTCTTGGTTTGGTTATTCATTTGTGTTTTTTTAATAAGAAAAAATAATGCTCCTCGATATTTCACATGAACGGCGATTACAGATCGCTTGTCTAACGTCTCTGGAGATTGTGTAATGATTCCACAAAGCTGATCTTTTCGCTTTTGAGCTGTTTTTCCTCAGGAGAACCAAGGAAACAAACAGCATTTTAATACCTAGAGATGCACCGATCGCAATTTTCTTGGCCGATTCCGATTGTCTTTCTGTCTAAGAATTATAAATAACGTCATACAAATGGCACATTTTTGTTCAACTTTTCTTTTGATGGAAACTTCTTCACTGCTAAAAAAAAAAGATAGCAGGGGCTGCCGGCTTGCGCCTGGCTCTGCGCTCTCGCTAGCTTTAACCTCTTTGCCTTTGTTAGTTTTGTCAAATTCCGCATATTCAGCTGTGTGACGCCGTTTTAAATGTCGAATTAATTTGGTCATTCCCAACATTTTCGGGGATGTTCCTCCATGGCTTATTTTTAGCCATCCATGTATGGCAAACAGCACGCTCTGAAGAGCTTCCACACTGAAGACATGGCCGTGTCCGATATAGATGCCTATACCCTCACTAGGATCCCTACCCAATCTTTAGTATTAGGCAGAGTCTTTAGTTGGCTAAGTAGCACTCAAAACACAACCGAAATCCAACGCTTCTTCATCATTTACATCAACAGCGGTCTCAAACAAATGAGCGAGCGGCTGAGCCTCTGTAGGCTAAACAAAAACTGAAATTTAGTAAAAGCAGTGTGCTGTTCATGTGTAGCTGTCACCGTCAAAGTTAAATCTGACAGGCACAGAATCAGTTATATGAGACTCCATCATCTCCGCCAAATATTTATGTATTTGCAGTAGCTAACCATTCAGGAGAAACATATTTGCAATGTATCATCCAAGCTGGAATGTCACTTGCCTTCACCAAAAAAGGCTACAAAGCACACCCATAGCCGGTTCTCTGTCTAGTAGTGTGTGCTAGATTGCCAAAGTGAAGCAGCTGACAGTTACGTGTATCTTCCAAAAGTCCTTTGCTGTGTTTTCAGCCAATCCAAGGGAAACACACAAGGAGTTGTCTTTTTAAAAACATTTAAGCAGCCCAATGGTTGAGTGAAAATGTCTACCTATCTCATATGTAGTGAACTATAAAGGGTGTAAATACCATTAGTCCAAGCTGCATATAGTGCACTACATAGGGGGTACAGAGTCATTTTAGATTCAGCCCTATTCTAATACATGTTTTTGGTTATTCAGAGATCTCACAGCAGGAAGGTCCTGGGTTCAATCCCCAGCTGGAGCGGTCTGTGTCCTGCCTGTGTCTGGGTGGGTTTCCTCCCACAGTCCGAAGACATGATAAGACATAACAAGGTCGCCTCAAAGCTCCAGTGTCCTCAGTTCTATCCCGACCTTGGACTCCGCCTGTGTGGAGACTGCATGTTCTCCCAGTGTCTGCATGGGTTTACTCCAGGTACTTCGGTTTCCTCCCACAGTCCAAAGACATGCGTGTTAGGTTCATTGGTATTTCCGTTCTAGTTTGTGTATAGAAGGTCCAGGGTTCAAATCCCATCTCTGCCAAGCTGCCACTGTTGGGTCCTTGAGCAAGACCTAAGAAAGACTTAATTGCTTGTATTGTATCAATTGTAAGTCACTCTGGATGAGGGCGTCTGCTAAATGCTGTAAATGTACATGTAAATTCTTTGGGACTGTAGTAGCCTACCGGTTAAGAAGGTCCAGGGTTCAAATCCCACCTCTGCCAAGCTGCCACTGTTGGTTCCTTGAGCAACACCCGTAACCCACAATTGCTTGGATTGTAAGATTGTATCAGTTGTAAGTCCCTCTGGATAAGGACGTCTGCTAAATGTTGTAAATGTAAATGCCTCCAGCTAGACACCAGCTTTCAAGTGACCCTGACTAGTATCAAACAGATAAGAAAACAAATGAATGACAAAACGAGACTGTTGTAGACTAGCGGTCAAGGTATTGGACTATCGACCAGATGGTCCTGGGTTCAAATCCCACCTCTGCAGAGCTGCCACTGTTGGGTCCAGACCAGACCCTAGCAAGACCACAATTGCAAAGCTAAGACCACAACTGCTTGAATTGTAAAACTGTATCAGTTGTAAGACACTGAAAAACAGAGTCTTCTAAATGACTGCATAACTGTTCAGAATGCTTCACAAACAGCATTGCTAGACTAAACATTGTGATAACGATTAACAAATGATATAGTGAAGCCTTGTTTTGATAGACTGACTTTTTTCCCCCCACACACTGCAGAAGCTCTGATAAGTTGGTGGCTTATTCCATGACAGCCTACAGAGCCAAACACTGGAATAAATCTCTTCACAAACTGATTTTGCAGGCATGATAACATCAGGACTGTGTCACCTCAGCGGTAAATCCGATCTTATATGCAATGGGCGGGTCTGATCCTACATCTGCATCACACAGCACTTCCTAAACGATTTCTCACTGCGACATTGAGATGAAGGAATTATTTATGACCTCTCGGCAAATATCTAGCACATTAAGGCTTTTTAGAGCCACCAAGGATCATTCAAAATTCATCCTGAATATCCAAGCAGTAGGTAAAAGCGATGGACGTGATGTACCTGCACGAGCAGCATCAGGAGTCATGATGAGGGGAACAACCTGCTCCTGCATCCCATATCTGATTCCCATATTACACATTCATCTGCATTAGGAAATTCCTGTCCAAGATCCGATGTGTTGACAGGATTTCCGATTCATTGTGTACACCGATCTGGCCGGTTCCTGTATGTGTTTGCCACCTGCATTGAGATTTCATGTTGCCTATACGGACGCCATTCACACCCGTGGAGATCGTGCACTGTTGCAAAAGCGACCTTGTGGATTACACTGCAGATTTAGATCTCAGAGATCATCAGCAGCATGTCAGACAACGCCAGAGCCCAAAACATGATGATCAACACAATTGTCATATGATCTTCTCAGGACCTTCTCACTCATGCAAACCGACAGTTTAGCAAGTACGAGTACTAGGCTATTTGCACTACCCATCAAAGTTATGATTGCGCAAAACCACTACTGCCAGTTGGAGCCGAAACTTGGTGAAAATAAACGGTGGATAGCAGCAGCATCTCCTGTTGTTTATCATCTCCATGACGCTGAGGCTACTAGTAAAGAATCGGCTCTTTAAACCAATCCTCATCCAAACCGAAGTGCAGCCGTTTCCCTCTAGCAAACGTTTTCTTATCCGACTGTTATGCCAACACAGCGCGTACAAAAAGCTTTAAAACAGTTATAATACGCTCCATATCTCACCTGTGCTCGGCTGGTTGTTATTTCAGCAGTAACGGAACAGGCGCCCCGCCCGGCTCCACCATCTTCCTCTGCCCCTATCTGAACGTCGCTCAGCCTGGGAGTCGATCCCGAAAAGAATCGATTCCTAGATTCAACACGTTAGAAGTTGAGTGTCGACTCCAAAGATTCGGTTGCCACCGATGCTTGCTTTCACACTGCAACGATCAGTAATGTTGTACTTGGTTCAGGATAATCATGAAAAGCTTAGAACAAATTAAAAAGCAACATTTACGTGAAAAAGTCGTCGTGATTGTCCACAGAACCCATGTAAACAGACGCAATGGCCTCTCGTGTTTGGGGAATCATCATTTTTCTAGTCATAGGCTAGTTTACTACGACCCCAAATCAGAAAACGTTGACACAGTATGAAAAGTGAAAATAAATTCCTTACATTTACTTTTACTTCATTCCAGACCGTATGAATCAAAGATTACATCATGTTTTTATTCTGGTCAGCATCATTTCATTTGTTAATAAACATCTCATTCCTGCATTTCAGGCCTGAAAGATATTCCAAAGACAGTTGTGGAAATCTAGGGCTAGTAATGAAGTTAAAAAAACTAAATAATAATGTGATTTCAAAGATGTGACGTCAAACAGGCGACTGTAATCATGATTTGGTACAAAAGCTGTATCCATGAAAGGCCGCAAAGGTGGGCAGAGGATCTCCAGTTTGTCAGCAAATGCATGAGAAAATTATTGAAATGTTTAAAAACAATGTTCCTCAAATAAAGATTGGAAGGGATTTGCATATGTCTATCTCTACAGTGCATAATATCATTAAACATCTATAAAGGGCAAGAGCGCAAACCTAAAAAGACCTGTGATCTCTGATCACTACATCAAGAACCATCATTCATCAACAGCTGATAGAACCACATGGGCAAGTGATTAAGCCTTTCTCAAGTACTACATTTACATTTACAGCATTTAGCAGACGCCCTTATCCAGAGCGACTTACAATTGGTACAATCTTACAATCCAAGCAATTGTGGGTTAAGGGCCTTGCTCAAGGACCCAACAGTGGAAGCTTGGCAGATGTGGGATTTGAACCCTGGGCCTTCTGGTCCATAGTCTAGTACCTTAACCGCTAGGCTACCACAGTCCCACTGTACTAAGTACTACAATTCAGAGTTACACTTAAAGCTTTACTGTGCAAAAAAGAAGCCTTATGTCAACCATGTCCAGAAGCGGCATCAGGGTGTGTCAGACCAGCGACAACAAAGACCTACCAGACTTTTATCAGCAGCAAGTCCAAAAGCCATTCTCTGTCATGGTATGGGGTGGGTCAGTGACCTTGGAAAAGGTAACTTGTGTGATGGTAGCATTAACGCAGAAATGTACACTGAGATTTTAGAGCAACATGAACTGCCTTCAAGACGACATCTTATCCAGGGATGTCCTTCAGCAAAACAATGCAAAACAAGTCCAATCAGAAAAAGCTAAAACTGAAATATGTAAATCCCTTCAGTTTTTCTTTGAGGAACAATGTTTTTAAACAATTTGCTCAAGCATTCGTCGATAAACTGGAGGGCCTCTGCATGCCCATTTTTTGCTCCTCAAAGACTCAGCCTTTTGTGGGTAATGCTTTTGTACAGCACCTGTTTGAAATCACATCATTATTAGGCCTAAATTGCCCTGTACCAACATTTTATGGAATGTTTTTGAGGTATCAAATGCAAAAATGGATGTTTATTAACAAATGAAATTAAGACCAGACAAAAATCATCTTGGGTTCATACTATCTGCAACGACAAGTCATCCATTTTCCATACCATCCCAAATTCTCATTTGGGGTTGCAGTATATTATGCACCGACTGCACCATTTTGAAGACGATTGTCAGCATCCTTAAATATGAGAACATGATTGTGTTCATGATTCTAAATGGGACATATTACATCAAACTCACTTTTTCAGCACTGATGCAGATACATTGGGGTATCTGGAGCGCCTACGGCCCAGTCATTCTCTGTGGGCTGCTTATTTAACAAAACATGGGATTCAACACCCGTCCTGATTTTGAGTCACGAAGACGCCCAGTAGAATTATACAACCCCGCCATTGGAGTATCAGTCTGCTTTTGGCTCCACACATTCTCAACTCAGGGTCTGGGACACTGGGTATGAGTGAAAATGCTCTCTGGATGGAATACCAGGGTAGCAGACAGACAAAAAGGGCATGCATTAAAGTCTCCTGCACCAATATATTAAGCTGACAACGTATGAAGGGTTTTGAAGACAGCAGGATGAGGTGGAGTTTTTCCTGTAAGAGATAATGGAAATAGGACTCTTTCTATCCAAGAGACGAGGCATTATCCCATTTGGATAAAAGGGTATGACTGAATTATAAATAAAGTCCCAGGTGTGAGTTTGTAGTACAAAAGCCTGTATGACAGGACACTTTGCAGAGCATGATGCCACCTCATTGGGGGAGGGAGTAGCTGTCTTCTATGCCAATATTTCATCCAGTCATCCTTGTACTGTCTGTGGGCACATCAATGCAGTCTATTCATTAATCTTCATAAACAAGCACCACACAAATGCATAGACTTTGCAGATAAATTTTATTTCGTGGTAGACAACCGACCAACAGTTATGGTTAATACAAGTCTTTTTAATCTACAAATAAATAGTACACATGGACAAGTTGTTATAGTTGAAAAAAATACATACACACACACACAGTACCTTGTGTAAACTTACCTAGAGATAGACGGTACATAGCAAAACCCTAACTACAAAACTACTTTTCTCCCCAAAGCATGATGAACGTTTTGAAAATGGATCTGCATAGATGCACCAGCGTGTTTTAGTCATGGCGAAACAGGCTTTGGATTTACGGACGTAGAGAGACGGCGGATTAGTTTAAGACGCTATAAATTAATATAATTCAGGACAACTTGTTGGAGAAATAGCCCTAAGACTTCCAAAACAGGATCTTCTCAAACAGGACAGCTTTCATCCTGATGATCAGACAATGTGATGGCTCTGGACCAGCAGGAAATAAGCATGGTAGTAGAACTTTTACAGCAGTAACACAAAAAGCACAAAGATTCTGTGGAAGAAATGACACTTCTCCTGTTTGTGCCAGTTTGGACCATGAAAGTAGAACAAATACCAGGCATTAGATTCCAATATGGGCATGTAACAGAAATGGCAGCTCTGAACTGTATCGTCACTGTGCTACGAGTAACATAAGACAAACTCCCAGACATGTAACATGGAATAACGCGACTGTATTGGTCAGTTTTAAGCATGTGATCATCTAAAAACCTTCCTGTCAGTTAGTCAACTGAACGTTCTTAATGTATACGAAACAAAAGGACTTCAAACAAGTGAACACTAAACACGTCAGTATAATGACAAGGCAGTTTACCTTTCAATACATTTGGTTGAACAGGATAAGTACAGTAAGGATCGGGTTTATTGCCAAGCAAAACCAGCAAATTCCAAACCCCTGATAGGCTGCACATACCAAGAACAAACTAAAACAGGTCCACAAAGTCATTTGTTCACTATACAAGCATGGAACACTTCATTGTGTATCACTGTGCAAATAGAATCTCCCAAGATTAACATTGTACGTTCACAAACAGGACAGTCTAGACCTTAAATGAATTGAGTATATAAAGTTTTAAGCTGCATCTGGGGAGCCTAAATGAATACTCCAGCACTGTTCAGTTCTATCTGAATGGGGGACGTTCCAGTTCTATAGTCTTCCCAGTTCCACCGACATGCACTGAGGGCCACTGGTCAACAAGCGCCTCCCCATACACCTCCAGCAGGCTCCTACAGTGAGAATCAGCCTGCATGGAGGAACAAACCCCCATATCACTCCACCACACGTTCCAGAATATCAATCACTCGAAGTTTTCTGTTGCAGCAGTGGGGAGATGAACCCTTGTTTGGCCTTTCTTTCCTCAGACAAGACAAATGACATCTGTGGGGCACCTGAACAGGCCAGAGGCCCTACCCAGACTCTAAGAGTCCTTGCAGTGGTGGACTACCGCGTTAGACCACTGCGCCACCAGACCAACCCCAAGTTGAATCAAACTGCAGTTCCGCTCTCTCGATCCCCACACCACATGCACATCCTAAGCTCACTCTTGCTCCCAGTCCAACGTTTCCTCCATCAGACACGGCCAAATGTGCCTGGACAGGCACAAGAGGCACCATCAAGTGGGTCCCAGCAGTGGTGGGTTAAAAAAACCTAGTGCATCACTGGAGCACCAAAGTGTTCTGTCTTTAAATATCTCTGACGTGTCATGGGTTTTATGTACGGCACATTCATTTTGCTCAATACAACTGGCTAAGCTCTATACTTTACGCTTCATCACTTCCTATTCAAGACCAGAAAGAACAAACTGTGTGGTTTGCAGTATTTACCACTTAAAATGCTTGTCCACTGAGGATTTGGACAACGCCACAAAACAAATGCTCTACTAGCAGATGATAATAAGAGGGAGGTAACAGACATGCCTCTTATAATTATTGGGACGATTAATCAGGTGGCTCGGCACAGAAATCTCTTCTGGACTTTGGCCCTGAAGAACTGGAGCGTTAAATCTGTCCAAATTCTTGTAATAGATAACCAGCAATTTATTGTTGATCGCTAAACAGTGGCAAAAAAATAAAATAACGCAACTCAGGCTCTCAGCAAATGGCACCGCAGCAAAACACTAGCCTACTACCATAGTAACCCTGGTTTAAGCCCAGTGCTCACACTGGGATACTAGATATGGGTATTGACCCAATGCTGTCTTTGAAATGTGGGAGGAAACCGTGCAGACACTGGGAGAACATGGAAACTCCACACATTCAGTACTATGAATTGAGTCACCATGCTGCCAGGGTACAAATATTTCTGTAAAGGTTCAGGTATCTTTGACTACAGCTTTACATCTATATATTCGATCGTTTTAGAAAGGGAATTATGATTGGGCTCAAGCAGAGACAACAAAACGACAAAGTAAGAACATAATGAAACTTCAATTTCTACTGTTTCTCTCTACTAATGGAAAGCTAGTTTAGATTTTAGTTCTGAATGAATTTTAAACACTTCCCGATTTCTTTCTAAAATGAATATACGGATTCCTAATATAGAAATTGCTAACTGTAACTAGCAAATAAAATAAGCAATAAATAAATTACTACAATCCTAATGTAAAATTGCTGGTCTGTAGACTGACAAATGCTGGAGTATTCCTTCTAGATATGTTAAAGTCTTGAACGCGCCAATACAAACCATTTACTCTCTCTGCTTAAGTAGTAAAAATAGTATACATAAAACCCAGAAGCCTATTTTTAAAACTACTAACCTCTACAAGTTACCACCGCTAATGTTACAAGATTTGTTCCTTTTTAAACGTTATTACTAGAGTCCATTACTTTCTAATGCACAGCGAGATTAACCATGACTGGAGCTCATTACGTTTAATAAAGTATGACACGAGTGAAGCTACCATAAATCTTTAAGGTTGGTTTTTTTTTTTGCATAATTATAGTTCAAAAGTAGTGTTAAGAGAAGCAGCATCTGTTAACCCAGGCCTGTTAAAGCCTTCTTTTGTGGGTGCAGAATATTAGCACCATTCGGCAAGTGTTGACTTTAACTTAATTAACTGTTATGGATTCTCAATACCATCCACAAGACTCACACTCTACTGCAAATTCCCCTTCAGAAGGAAAACTTGCTACGCATAATGGATAAACTCACAGGCTGTGCTTTAACGAGAGTCCTCCAAGTGCACGGCACCTTGTTGATCGATGTCCAAAGGAGCTGTATTCCTCTTAATTACATTATGCAGTTGAATGTGAGACTTCAAAGCAACATCAGCTCTGAGAAATTTGTGACCCCCCCCAAAAAATACATATATATTAATATTAAAAAAGTAAATTCTCGGCTCATATGTACCAGAGCACATACACGTGCCAAGCAATTAACCATTTTAACATTAACAGGGACTGGAGATTATCTTTATCAAGGCTTCCACTGCTTTATACAAGGGGTTTAAATAGCAGAGGATGTACTTCACGAAATAGAATTCGCATGTAACAACCAAGCTTGGTCCTGAAAACGTGGTGGTGAGTGACTACTGAGAAAATATTTTGTACATGCAGTATTCTAAATGGAAAAAAAAAACTAAATACTCAAGTATGGCTGGGATCACTGCTATAGCAAAAGTTCTGTGCTCATCCTAGAGAAGAGTTTATTCTAAGCTATCAAATTCACATTGATTGGATAATAAAAATCAAAAGAATAAGAATCAAGTTTAACAAGAATAAGTAATATGGAGGAAAAGTGTCACTTCCCTCCTTAACTGTGTAGAAGCACACTGGATTTAGAAAAAAAATTTATCTACATGGCTTTCTCTCTCAAATGAATTCTGTATGAAGACCAGAGTAGGTAGTCCTGCTTCCATCTTGGATGCATGTCTGTTAGATTCCAAATGGCATCAAGAAACTTTGAGGTTTATGTTCAGCTGTTTATCAATCTGACATTGAAAATTAGAGACAGCAAAAATGTCAGGCTGAAAACAGCACTGTTGGTTTACAGTAGGGGTGGACGATATGGTAAAAATATCACGATATCTAAAGCTATCGTGATGCAGAATATTTATCCTGATTCATATGATTTCTGACAAAGTGCATGAGCAGCAACAGATTCTTAACTACTATTCAAATATCCCATATGTGATTTGTATTCAAAAATGTTGCACTACATCCAATTAAACACGACTAATTACACTTTGTAGAACAAAATGTAGTTTGTCAGTGTTCTTTAAGCACTGACAATACGCTCAAAAAAAGCATAGTCTATCACGATCAAATTATCATGATACAGTCGTATGAAAAAGTTTGGGCACCCCTGATAATTTTCATGATTTTTCTTTATAAATCATTGGTTGTCCAGCTCAGCAATTTCAGGTAAATATATCATATAGCAGATGAACACAGTGATATTTGAGAAGTGAAATTA
>JAJAGP010001047.1:0-212500 GCA_025084515.1 Ancistrus triradiatus
GTGAGAGCCAGAAATCTTGCTTGTTTGTGGGTGACCAAATACTTATTTTCCACCATGATTTGCAATTAAATTCTTAAAAAATCCTACAATGTGATTTCCTGGATTTTTTTTCTCATTTTGTCTCTCATAGTTGAAGTGTACCTATGACTTTTACCATTTTACTATTGATATTTCAGTTTAGGTTTAGACTGTGCTTTTTCAGGAGACTGACCCTGTATGAGTAACGTGTTTATCTGTTTGAATGGGTAAGTTTTGCACTCATTGATTGTGTGTGTGTGTGTGTAGTGGGTTATGCGTGGCTGCCCTTACTGAAGGATGGCAGAGTGGTAATGAATGAGCAGCAAATTTCTGTAGCTGCTAACCTGCCTGCTGGATACCTCAGCTCCCAGGAAGGCAACAGCAAGGTGAGTAAAACATGCAGTTTGCAGTAAAACACACCAGCTTGCACTTTCACTCCACATTTCGTTATAATCCATAAACAACATACCCCTATATATTGCTTAATACTATTGCTGCCGAATGAGTAAAATATTGAATCGTTTAATAGCATGATTTTTAGTGTGTTAATCTTGATTAATCACATTTTTTGATTGCTCCTATTCTTTTTATCCATTATTAAGAAGGACACTCCACAGCTATACAAACGGACAAAATACACTTATAGCATGGATACCAGTTACGCGATTTCAGATGGTTTCTCAGTCTGCACATGCACGCAAGCGTAATGGTTGCGACATGGTTGCCAGGTCTAAAGAATTTATTTATTCCATTTTATTTAGGCTTTTTTCCATTGACTTGTGGTTTATTTTCGTTTTTTTCTCTGAATTAAACACAGTGTGGACTTAGGTGGCAGATTGGCTATCGTACACTTTGTGGAGACTCTGAAATACAGTATATACTTGAGAAAATGAGGATCTTGTTAATTTAATAAAGTTTGAAGTTTATGTCAAGTCTTTCTGTGAGATTATTGGCTGGTTGCAAAGTAGAAAACCGATTACTGCCTGAGTCATGTAAACAAGGAGGTTTCTTTTTACCTGATTACTCAGGTGCATGTAAACTTATTGACACACTCAGTGACTCCTACAAAGAACTGCATTGGCTCTAATGAGGTGTGTGTCTCTGTGCCTTTGTGTGTGTAGCAGCACATCGGTCCTGAAGTGAAGTGGGTTGATGGAGGAAAGGCACTTTTTAAAGTCTCCACTCATCTGGTGTCCACCGTCTACACACAGGTCTCAGAACAGCACCTTCCACACAGTACCATTACTGTGACCTTATCTGTGTGTGTCTGTTATTTATTGGTGGCTCTTCTTCATCAGGACCAACATTTGCACAATTTTTTTCACCACTGCGAGAGCTCCGTGTCTGCCGGCCAATCGACAGGAGGGGAGCTGATCAAGTACCTGAAGGTAAGACTCATCCATGGCTTTTGGTGCATGTCGATGTGTTTCCTGGGGATGTTCACAGAGTCAGGCTTGTTTTTACACTTTTTATAGTAGGGCGCTTCACACAGCCAGTCTCTGGACCAAAGTCCATGTGTAAACAAACCATCCCCATCTGATAACAGCAGGCAGCCCTTTCTCACACGCCGTGCCATTTGTTCTCCACCCATTAGCTTCCTGGGAGTGGAGCTTCCTACCACAACCCACAGCTGCCCAGATCTGCAACGGATAAAAATAATCATTATCTTCATTTAAAGTGTTGTGCAAAAGTCTTAGACCACCATTCAGTGTTTTGTTTTAGCAGTGGTATAATGACCATGTATAACATTTTCACTCCATAATACTCGAATCTACCGATCTTCATTCCAGTCTTTGTGAGCTTTAGCTTTTCTTTACTTTTTCACCCTGTCTCCCTTCCAAAAAGTGATTTCATGGCTGCCACCCTTCCATAAAGACCATTCCAGACTGTAGAACTGCCAGAAGCTGCTACTGCTCAAGTCTAAGGGAAGGTCACACTTAATACTTACCACTGAGGCCTATAGAAGTAGGTTTTCTTTTTTCCAGTTTTTTAATACTGCATAGAAATGTCCTCTATGTTCTGGTTGTATCCTAATAAAGAGACTGAGACATAATTATACATGGTCATTATACCACTACTAAAACATGGTATATCTAATCTAATGGTGGCCTAAGGCTTTTGCACAGTATAGTATATAGCAACTTTCATACAAGCATCAGTTCAAGACAGAAAAAACAAGAATCAGATAAAAAAAAAAAAAAAACAAGATTAAAAGAATGACTATATCAGTGTAATATAGCAATGTCACTGATGTGCTAGGATTTGCCATTCATGGAAACCTCATCCTATTGTTTGATCACCTAGGGATAAACCCTCTCTCTATCAGCGGAAAAACTGTGTAACAGCTTAATTTGTGTGACTCCAGCTAGGGGGGAAAAAAACATGTAGTATGGATGAAAATGTTGATTTAAGATAATCAAGCTAAAATCAAGTAAAATAAAAATAGAAGTAAAACCTGCAATTAAAAGACTAATTCAAATACTCCCTGTGACCCTGACTAGGATAAGCAGATAATTATCTGACCCTAATTTCTGCAGTTATCTGATTAATTTAGTGGCCTCTGGGTTCTTAGGATTCATTTCTAGAAATCAGATTAAGAAATCTGATCAAGACAGCTGGATTTTAGCCCCGTTTATTCTGTTGTTTCCATAGACCTGGTTCCTTGCAGTGTTAATTTTGTTAATGAATGATTTTCGTGTAGTCTAAGGAAACCGAGACCATGGCCGTTTCTCAATATGCGTACTTCTCTGTACTTGTGTTCTCCTGTACTTGTGAAACGTCATCAGTGGCAGCCCAAGTACTGTTCCATTTCCAAGTTCGCATCTAACCAAGTACGCTCCAAATCCCCGGATGTGTTCTCGATCCGCCCATATTACCGAGGATGCATCGATGTAGACCTTGTGCGTACTTGAACACGCGAAATGTCCCCAATGCATTGCCAGCTCGGTTAGGTAATGCCGGATGAGAGAACTCCCTACTGGATGTATAATTTCTAAAGTAATACTGTTATGTTGGCAACAAATGAAGTTATAAGAGTCTTTTAGGCGAGAATGTAGTTGTTTTGTCAAAATTTCAACTATGCGGTCAGTTTAACAAGATAAAGCGTACATAAAAAAAATGCTCAAACGATTTCGGAGATGTGACGGGAAGCTTTAACGTATTTATTATGCCATTATATGTGTTAATTTTGTTCAGCCTGTAATTCTAAAATATGAACGGTCCTGATATACAATTGAAGTTCATAATTAAATTCCCTTCTAAAAATCAGACCTTGTTTGGTGCTGGCTTATGTTTGGGAAGGTTTCTATTTTATGCTTAAATGCGATCGGTCCGTTGTTACACATAGATTAAACTGTTTAATGGAAAGTAAAAGAACTGAGCACTTCTTCCACCACTGACAGGCTTTATACAACATGTTTTATCTATGTGTAAAAAGTAAACCGTGTTGTCTCCATAGCCAAGTACACTGTTGTTCCAATTGTAGAATAACCGAACTGCGTTCTCCCGTCCTCTGGAGTATGTACTCGCAAGTCCAACTTCCTAGTACAGACTTGGAAAGTACGCGAGCCGAAGTTCGCGTGCTTGGTATTGAGAAACGGCCCATGACTAAATTAGAATTAATGAAAAACGACAAAAACTAGGACGAAATGAATTGACACTGTCGTTAACGAATAAAAACGAGACTAAAATGTTTGGCAGAGCCGACATCCAATCAGATCTGGTTTAGTTTTGTGGAAAGGCGGGACAAGTTGGGTAGCGATCCAATCAGTAATGCGGTAAGACGCACAATTTGATCTAACCGCGGGAAGAACGTATAAGTAGCCTCTGTACTGTTTCATGAAACCGACTCAGCAATGTCAACACCTGAGAGAAAGAGGAGGGTCGATATATTGGCACATTTCTCATTTAATGGCAAGGAAAACAAGACTCTTCGTAAACTGTGTGGGGCGACCATCTCCGGTAAAAACACAACAAACTTGAAACGACATCTGCAGGCATGTCATCCTGAAATTCGCGGTCAAGCTATCAGCACCTAAATGGCGCGAGCTCCTATTTTAGCGGTATTACGGTAGTACGTTTCAAACGCACTTGAAGTTCGTTATGTTCAAGCCGATATTTCAGCGAATACAGTTGGGATTAAAATATGTTTCCAGTTCGCGACGTGGATATATTTCACTTTGTCTAAATAGTGTTCATGCTATCATTAAGTAGTATTCGGATAACAACTTCGTTTTATACTGTAATTATGAATAAATGCATGTAGAGCATGCATATATATCTGACCTTATATGTTTAATAAAGCTCATAATATATCATTTATTCCAACTAGATTCAATTCTACAATATTTCATGAGTGTCCACACCGAGTTTGTAGAAGATCTTTGTTGGAAATTTTGAGTTATGACAACGTTATTGTGTCAATGTCAACGTATATGTCAATGCATGCATGTAGGCGTTTCAAAAATTACATATTGCAACCTTTACTTTTCATATTTTGGTCAACTGAATCTACTGTAGATTTAGTTGACTATAATCTTATTATAATTAGTTGACTAGAACTAAAAACAATTCAGATGACTAAATTGTGACAAACTCAATTACGTTCCAGTGAAAAGACAATGACTAAAACTAAATCAAAATTTTCTGTCAAAATGAACACTGCTTGCTTGTTTCTCTTGTTGGATCTGGCAACCTTGGAGTTAAAAATATTTGGGGAGACTCTGAAGCGCAGTATATGCTCGAGGAAGTGAAGAATTGTTTCTGTGAGATTATTGGCTGGTTGCAAAGAGGGAATTTGATTATTATTCCCTGAGTCATGTAAACTTATCGATCCGATTAGTGGCAAAATCAGATTTTCGGGAGTTTATTTAGTAGATTATGAAGTGCATGTAAACACATACAGTCAAACTTCAGTCCTGCAAATGCATCTGTCCCGTCCAGAGTCTTCATGCAGTGGAAGCTCACGTGATGATAAATTTCCTCCCCACCATTCTGAACCAGCTGTTCAGCGTCCTGACCAGTGCAGGGCACGAAGACGTCGCTGTCAATGTCACCAGGTCAGTTTTTTACCTGTTCATCCACAACGTGAGGGATGAGGGGCAGAGGATGGTTGTGCCAAGCTGTGTTTCATGGTAAAAAGAAAACTGGTATGAAGTGGACATATTGAGGCGTGGTTTGTACAGTTTGCTGTGATTGATTGAGCTTACAAATGCAAGAGTTCAGTGTCTGTGGTTCCATTATTTAACTTAATTTGGGAATCACATTCACTCAACATAAAGCTGTTTTTTCACTGTTTCATTCCAATTTGTAGCACAGTAGCTTTTGATTATTCATTGTAAAATACAGGGTGTCCCCATAAGAGCTGTAATATACAAAAAAACATTGAAAATGCAAAGAAAAAAGCTTTTAAGTACACCCTAATTTGACCGTTTCACCCATATATGGATCATTAGATGAATTGATTCCGCCAAATTGGCCTGACCTGATTGCAGTTGTTCTTTCCCTCGACAGAGTGATGGTCCACATAGTAGCTCAGTGCCATGAGGAGGGCTTGGAGCATTACCTACACTCGTACGTGAAGGTGAGCGTCAGCAGATTCGTCAGCCGCCATCACCGTGCTATCAGTGTCCGTTCTGTACTGCCATGTTCCAAGTACAGGACAGGATTCCTACTCCATAAAGCCACTGTGCTCACAGTTAAAGATGCATCAAAGCTCATGCTTGCTCTTTTTGTGTGTAGTACGTATTTAAGACGGATGCTAGCACAGCCACTGGTAAAACCGTGCATGAGCAGCTGGCCAGGGCCATGACCACCATCCTAAAGCCCTCCACAGACTTCCTGACCAGCAACAAACTACTCAAGGTGAGGTGAAAGTGCTGCACCTGCTTTGCTTTACTTTACTTTTGGTCTGGAGGTTTGTTTGATTGCCTTGGTTTCCAGTATCATAGGAAAAAGCTTTACAGAATTATAACTGCTGACACAAATGTGTTACTGGTTCATGGGCTGGATGCAGTCCACAGTTATTAATTAATTCATATATTTTAATTTTCTTTATTTTTTGAATTGC
This sequence comes from Ancistrus triradiatus, assembly GCA_025084515.1. Taxonomy (NCBI): domain Eukaryota; kingdom Metazoa; phylum Chordata; class Actinopteri; order Siluriformes; family Loricariidae; genus Ancistrus; species Ancistrus triradiatus. The sequence continues at coordinate 6,086 of JAJAGP010001047.1, forward strand.
TTCAATTGTTCTTCTATTTAGATATGCAATGATCTGTAGATATATGCTTTATATTGCACTGTTGACCAGAAGGTTGAGGGTTCAAATCCCAGCACATTTATTCTTATCATTTTAAATATATCATTTACCACTTACATATAAAATTAAGGCTGCCCAATGAGGTTCGGTCCCTTTTTGAGTTTTTTCCTCGTCACATTAATGGAGTTTTTCCTTGCCACTGTTGCCCTAGGCTTGCTCAATTGGGACTGTAAGCCCTAGATGGTTCGAAAACTGCTTTGAGGCAATGCTCTGCTGTAAGAACCACTATATAAATAAGTCAGACTTTGATGTACAGTCAAACCCTGTTATCTGAATACACTTCACTGTGAGAAATAGTTTGGATAATGGGAGCCCATTTCCATTACATCCTATGAGAAAGTCCCTACCTGGATCATCTATTTTCAGAACCATACATGCCTTTAGTGATGTCTGTATAATGCAGTGGTGTAGGGGACCTTCTGATTGGCTCTTTTCTGCCTCTTTGACTGCTCAGCTTTCTAAGGAGCAGGGTTTCTTCATCCCATGTACAAATGTGCAAGTGTGCACGGTCTGGCTCAGCTCTTCTGTCTAGTGCTACAGGCCACAATATAAAATAAACAACTATTACCTCTGAATTAAACAGAAGTGATGGATGTAAGTGGAGAAAAGAAGCTGTTCAGAGCTCAGCCCAACTTGCATTGTTTACTGATACTGGTTGGGATAGGGGGTTGAGGGACTTAAGTACCTCGTACATTATTCTGTATTTCAGAGAACAGAACTTTGGATAGCGCGGTTCGATTGTATTTGATTTGTGACATGTATTCTGAAGTGTTTTGTCTTGGTTTGTTTAGTACTCCTGGTACTTCTTTGAGGCTTTAGTGAAGTCCATGGCCCAGTATTTGATAGAGAGCGGTAAAGTCAGGGTAAGTCCAATTTGAATTTTGAACTCTTAGTAAACTCCATAGAATTAAAATATGATTTTTGACTTTACTGACCTGAATAAATGGATGAACCAATGAATGAATGAATGCCTTTATTGTCATTGTACATGTATATGTGCCTCATAATCTCAATTTGTACATGTCCATTCGCATGTGTGTCCTTGGTCTGAAAAGGTTATGATCCTTATGATTAAGGTTACTAACCTACTTAAAAATTGTAAAAATCTGCTCAGTACTCGACAAGCCTTCTAGAACGAATTAACAACGAGAACCGAGGTACCACTGTAGTTTAGAGTCATTGATGGTGCAGGAGAAGACAGCAGTTCATAGCTGAAGAAGAAAAAACATAATAGTACAAATATCACCTAAAATATAGCAAAACATTAGAATATTACACATTGTGCAGTGGTGCTTGAAAGTTTGTGAACCCTTTAGAATTTTCTATATTTCTACATAAATATGACCTAAAACATCATCAGATTTTCACACAAGTCCTAAAAGTAGATAAAGAGAACCCAGTTAAACAAATGAGACACAAATATTATACTTGGTTATTTATTTATTGAGGAAAATGATCCAATATTACATATTAGTGAGTGGCAAAAGTATGTGAACCTCTAGGATTAGCAGTTCATTTTAAAGTGAAATTAGAGTCAGGTGTTTTCAATCAATGGGATGACAATCAGGTGTGAGTGGGCACCCTGTTTTATTTAAAGAACAGGGATCTATCAAAGTTTGCTCTTCACAACACGTTTGTGGAAGTGCATCGGCACGAACAAAGGAGATTTCTGAGGAGCTCAGAAAAAGAGTTGTTGTTGCTCATCAGGTGGGAAAAGGTTACAAAACCATCTCTGAAGAGTTTGGACTCCACCATTCCACAGTCAGACAGTTTGTGTACAAATGGAAGAAATTCAAGACCATTGTTACCCTCCCCAGGAGTGGCCGACCAACAAAGATCACTCCAAGAGCAAGGTGTGCAATAGTTGGCGGGGTCACAAAGGACCCCAGGGTAACTTCTAAGCAACTGAAGGCCTCTCTCACACTGGCTAATGTTAATGTTCATGAGTCCACCATCAGAAGAACACTGAACAACAATGGTGTGCATGGCAGGTTGCAAGGAGAAAGCCACTGCTCACCAAAAAGAACATTGCTGCTCGTCTGCAGTTTGCTAAAGATCACGTGGACGAGCCAGAAGGCTACTGGAAGAATGTTTTGTGGACGGATGAGACCAAAATAGAACTTTTTGGTTTAAAAGAAAAACGTCATGTTTGGAGAAAGGAAAACACTGCATTCCAGCATAAGAACCTTATCCCATCTGTGGAACATGTGTTTGTCACTAATATGTAATATTGGATCAATTTCTTCAATAAATAAATGACCTTAACTGAGTTCTCTTTATCTACTTTTAGGGCTGGTGTGAAAATCTGATGATGTTTTAGGTCATATTTATGCTTAAATATAGAAAATTCTAAAGGGTTCACAAACTTTCAAGCACCACTGTGCACTAAACAATCAAGTCGGGTATTAAAAACAGTGTGGTTGTAAGGTCATTAATGATGATATTTCGTCCAATAATGACGGTCTTTGAGGGTTCAGTTTTTAGTTTGGTCTGATCTGGTTTAACACAGCGCCATTCAAAGAAAGCTAGAAGAGAAGCATCTGCTGAAAGGTTCAGGATTAGAAAAGCCACCTTTAATTTGGTTGTTGAATAAGATTTTTATTGAATTGTCATGTGTCATGCTGCCCACAGTTGTTTGGATTGTGAGATTGCATCAGTTGTAAGTCGCTCTGGATAAGGGCATCAGCTAAATGACATGAATGTAAAATTTCATCCACGAGTCTGAATGGGAGTTTTGTTCTCTTCACTGTAGCTGTCCAGGAACCAGCGTTTCTCAGCCTTGTTTCACCACACAGTGGAGACGCTGGTGAACTTGCTGATGCCTCACATCACGCAGAAATATAAGGACAACCTGGATGCGGCACGCAATGCCAACCACAGCCTGGCTGTCTTCATCAAGGTCAGCAATGAAGCGGGATTTCGCCTCCTCACGCTCATTAATCTGACTCTGACACATGATGCCCATTAGCCCTGGCACATCTTTTTGATCTAGAGCAGTATAGCCCGTGTCTAACACTTATTTAAGTCAAGGCAAGTTCATTCATAGGATCATAACAGCTCAGATGGTGGAAAATGTTTTTTTTATATAGACTCTGACTTGTTAAACTTTGTCTGTTATTGATTTCATTAAATATCTCTCTGACTTGTCATTTTGTAGGTGAACTTTTCCAGATTGGTGATTTTTCTTTGCACGATTTTATCATAAGCTTTTCCAAAGTTGTTTCTCTTTTGTATATCTAAGGCACTTTGAAAATTAAAGAGTGCTATATAAATAAAGATGATAACGCTTAGTTGTTGTCATTTCATCTTACCACAGCCAAACGGGTTCCAGCAGAGCGTGCCCTGTATAGTCTCTTCCAGATTTTGATTCACAATTGAGTCGTTATGGCTGTAATTATGTCTGTATTTGTGGCGGCGGGAGTGTAGGAAAAAAGGTTAAGAAATAACATCTGATTTAAATCTCTGGTTTGTCTCCTTAGCGCTGTTTTACTTTCATGGACCGAGGTTTTGTCTTCAAGCAGATCAACAACTATATCAACTGCTTTATGCCTGGAGATGCTAAGGTTACTTCTTCTGCATGAGTATCTCTTGCAGCACACAACATGTGCTTTTTTAAGCCTTCAAACCTCTTTAGAGTTTTGCTATGTCGTCAAAATTAGTACTACAAAATTTACAAGATTAGTACAGACAAAAATATTATGCTTGGTCATTTATTTACCAGAATTCATTGTTCCATCTATGATGGCAAGCCGTCCTGGCCCAGATGCAGGAAAACAGGCCCAAACCATGATACTACCGCCACCATGTGTCACAGATGGGATAAGGTTCTTATTCTGGAATGCAGTGTTTTCCTTTCTCCAAACATAACGCTTTTCTTTTACATCAAAAAGTTCTATTTTGGTCTCATCCGTCCACAAAACATTCTTCCAATAGCCTTCTGGCTCGTCCACGTGATCTTTAGCAAACTGCAGACGAGCAGCAATGTTCTTTTTGGTGAGCAGTGGGCTTTCTCCTTGCAACCCTGCCATTCACCACCATTGTTGTCAGTGTTCTTCTGATGGTGGACTCATGAACATTAACATTAGCCAATGTGAGAGAGGCCTTCAGTTGCTTAGAAGTTACCCTGGGGTCCTTTGTGATCTCACCAACTATTTCTCGCCTTGCTCTTGGAGTGATCTTTGTTGGTCGACCACTCCTGGGGAGGGTAACAATGGTCTTGAATTTCCTCCATTTGCACACAATCTGTCTGACTGTGGATTGGTGGAGTCCAAACTCTTTAGAGATGGTTTTGTAACCTTTTCCCACCTGATGAGCATCAACAACTCTTTTTCTGAGGTCCTCAGAAATCTCCTTTGTTCATGCCATGATGCACTTCCACAAACGTGTTGTGAAGAGCAGACTTTGATAGATCCCTGTTCTTTAAATAAAACAAGGTGCCCACTCACACCTGATTGTCATCCCATTGATTGAAAACACCTGACTCTAATTTCACCTGCTAATCCTAGAGGTTCACATGCTTTTGCCACTCACTAATGTGTAATATTGGATCATTTTTCCTCAATAAATAAATGACCAAGCATAATATTTTTGTCTCATTTGTTTAACTGGGTTCTGATGATGTTTTAGGTCATATTTATGCAGAAATATAGAAAATTGTAAAGGATTTCACAAACTTTCAAGCACCACTGTAAGTGCAACTGAATATGATTGTGCATATGTATAAAGTATAATATGAAGCATTATAATAATTATATAATATATAATATAAAGTAATGCTTTCTGCCAGTATTTAAATAACTACCTGTGGCTCATTTGGAACTTGTCCTCTTAATCAGAGAGCTGTATCTGGATTGATGTATTGTTTTTCTTTGTCTTCCTCTCATGGCTGTCTGACTGATTAGAGACCAGAGTTCTAACAACATCGAGACTGTTTTAAAGCCTCCATTTGTAGATTTGTCTCTGACTGACATGGCTTCACAAACTGGAGGACTTGCAGCGAATAACAGCTCTGAAAAACCACACTTCCCCAAAGCAGGGCAGCGTCAACAAATCACAGAGTTGTGCATCTGAATGGGAATAAAATATCAGGGCACTGAGTCTGGTTTCTCAGATGGAGGGAGAAAACCACCTGTGTTGACAGGAGCTCCTGTAAAAGAGGAAATTAAATTAATCCCGTCCAGACAGGGCTTAAGTCTGATTTGATCTTTACCAATAAAATAAGCCAAAAGTGTTGTGTTAATGTCTTTATTCTTCCTTCCACAGACGCTGTACGAGTTCAAGTTCGAGTTCCTGAAGGTCGCGTGCAACCACGAGCACTACATACCCCTCAATCTGCCCATACCTTTTGGGAAAGGGCGGATACTGAGATTCCAGGGTGAGGACATTTACTATGAATCTGTTTAAATGTTATATAGCAGATATTATTGCTTTTATAAATTATTTTTAGTATGTGAAACGTTTTTGGGTTGCTCGGGTCTGGCCGGTCTTTAAACAGATAGAATTGACTGTGTCTGAGGGAGGAAGGTTATCCCATCTGTGAAGCATGGTGGTGGTAGTATCATGGTTTGGGCCTGTTTTGCTGCATCTGGGACAGGACGGCTTGATATCATTGATGGAACAATGAATTCTGGATTATATCAGAGAATTCTAAAAATGTCAGGACATCTGTCCATGAACTGAATCTCAAGAGAAGGTGGGTCATGCAGCAAGACAGCGACCCTAAGGACACAAGCCGTTCTACCAAAGAATGGGTAAAGAAGAATAAAGTTAATGTTTTTTGGAATGGCCAAGTCAAAGTCCTGACCTTAATCCAATGGAAATGTTGTGGAAGGACCTGAAGTGAGCAGCTAATGTGAGAAAACCCACCAACATCTCAGAGCTGAAGCTGTTCTGTACGGAGGAATGGGCTAAAATTCCTCCAAGACGGTGTGCAGGACTGATCAACAGTTACAGGAAACGTTTAGCTGCAGTTATTGCTGCACAGGGGGGTCACACCAGATACTGAAAGCAAAGGGTCACATACTTCTGCCACTTACTAATATGTAATACTGGTTTTTATTGGTTTATTTGTTATTCGGTTTATATGTGGGGTTAATGCTTTGCCTCGTCAGTGTATATAACAGCTATATAAAGGCCTTTTCACACAGAGTACGATTTTTATGCACGGAAAAAGTGTATTTTTTAGCCTAGTGGGACCTTTACTCTAAGTGCGTTACATTTTTTCATCTAAACACTCTGAAAACTTCCTGTCCACGTTTGCTTTCTTTACTTTCCCTTCTCTTAATGTGTCTCGCCCTGTCTTTATCACATCGTCAAATTAAAAACAAAGACGAGAGAAGATTTTTGCAGGACACTCTAGTTTGTGTTGTGTTGTGGGCATGAACAGATTAGAATGCACTCAGATAAACAAGAACATTCTTCCATCCAGTCACTGTGAGGTTTATCACTGTCATTCTCCAGCCTTTCAGGTATATTCCACCAGATTTTCTTTAATATCCATGTTTTTACAGTCGGCATGTTGCTTGTCCGATAAGCTCTTGTGCTCTGCTGCTAGCAGGATGAGCTGTTCTGCCTGACAACCGAGCTCCGATTGGTCGGCCTGATTTTAATGCATCCAAACAATGCAGAATTCAGAACAGGCTCTGATTCTAAAACATTTCGCAGCATGGCAGTCCATCAGTTTTGGACTCAGCATGCAGGACTGCATTGATATACGTGTGTCCTCTTTCAAAAGTTGATTTTTTTCGTCCTTGAAAATCGGACTTGGTGTGAAAAGCCTTAACAATCTCTACAAAGCACTGATCATTTTAGTGTGCATGTGTGTTGTATTTCCCGGTTGTTTGCCCCGCCAGCCGACTACTCCGATATGGAGTCTCAGTCTGCTGTAGGTAGGTAAGGCTTTCTGCCTGCCTTACTGATTATTAACCAATCATTTACTGATCAACACTAGCCTACTGAAATCAGTGTGATCATCACGGCTACTTCTGATAGAAATACATACCTTCAGATTTTAGTTTGGTGTTCCCTTTCTACTGCATGTTTGAGTTAGAGCTGTAGTTGTCCAGCCAGTAACTAAATCCTGTTGGTATTAGTTAAACTTTCTTTAAGTTACAGTGCAGTTGTTATGAAGGTGTTGGCGTGAACACCTAGGCTTTTAAATAGGGTTGTAACGCTGCATCTTTGAGTTGGATTATGGAGTATGGGTATTTATTTCGCCATCTAATGCATGTGTGTGTTTTGAACACCAGAGGGCACAATCATATGCGTATCCTGTTCTCAGTGAGACTCCGAATTTATTTTCATTTCAAGGGAATAAAGATTTTTGTTTACATTTTTATACAAGAAAAGTCCACTTTTTGAAATGGTTATTCTTCAGAAATGAAAAAGGAATGCTTTCACTTGGTTATTTAATATATAGTGAATATATGGTGAATTTTAAACCTCCATTTCTAGTCAGTTATTTTAAAATGCAGAGGACTGCAGTTCTGTGGATTGTTTTGCATTGTTTACACTTCCGAAATAAAAAAAGAAATCTTTTATCAAATGTAAAATTGATAGTCTTGAGAAAATCCAGTCCTGAATTCAGTATCATGGATCGAATCAAATTGTGAGCAGGGTGTATCGTTACACCGATATTTTTAAGGGCTGAGGGTGTTTTTGGTTGAGGTTGAGGTTGCAAATGGCATCCTTACTTTCCAACAGCGCTGCAAAATATGACGCAATTATACGTGGCGTTTCTAACCTCTCTCAGAGGTGCTGAAATTGTGTGGGACTGTGGTTGCCTAGTGGTTAGGATACTAGACTATGGACCAGAAGGTCCAGGGTTCAAAACCTCTACCAAGCTGCCACTGTTGGGTCCTTGAGCAAGATCCTTAACCCACAATTGCTTGGACTGTAAGACTGCATCAGTTATAAGTCGGTCTGTATAAGGGCGTCTGCTAAATGAATGATGTTTGGACACACCTTGGACTCATTCAATGTATTGTCTTTATTGTTTTTTGTATTTAATATTAATATTGAAGACGTCAAAACTATGAAGGGCCACGTATGGAATGATGTAGTGAAGATTACAATATAGAAAGTAGAACTACAATATGTTTTATACTTCAGATTTTTGAAAGTAGCCACCTTTTGTTCTTGGCATTCTCTCAGTCAGCTTTAAGGGAATCTCCTGGAAAGGGTTTCAATTAACAGGTGGGCATTGTCAAGAGTTAAACTTGAGGACTTTCATGAGTTCTTAATGTGTTTGACCATCAGCTTTGCTGTGCAGAGGTCTGACTGAAAAATAATCTAAAGTATAAAAGCCATTCTGGTTTGTTCAACACTTTATTTACTACATGATTCCATACATGTTCCCTCATAGTTTTGATGTCTTCAATATTCATCTACAATATAGAAAACATAAAAATAAGGAAACCACTGGGTGAGAGGGTGTGTCCATACTTTTAACTGGTACTGTACCTGTTTAATCTTGAGTCTCTGAGGGACCTCAAATTGACTCTCAAGTGTCTAGTCTTAATGAGTAAATTAGTCACTCAAGTACGACTCGAGTCGTGAGTGTGAGACTCTTGTCGCCATCTCTGGTGAGAAGCAGCATTACACCTTTTAAAATCTTGTATCATATAATTTATCGACCGAATATGGTGCTGCTAAGAAGCTCTTTTTCATTAAATCATAACTTCAGTCGATTGAAACCTGATCAAAGTCTTGCTGCAGTTTAGCATTGTGATGTTTACGTTAGTTTTTAAAGAATCGGTCTGCTAAAAGTGATGATAATATTCGTTCGTGTACACATACCGTCTGGCTCTCAGATCTTCAGCTGGACTACTCTCTGACCGATGACTTCTGTAAGAACCACTTCCTGGTGGGGCTGCTGTTGCGGGAGGTGGGGGCGGCTCTGCAGGAGTTTCGGGACATCCGTCAAATCGCCATCTCTGTCCTGAAGAACCTGATGGTCAAACACACCTTTGATGATCGCTACACCTCCAAGGTGAGCCTCAGTTAACGCCAGTGTCAAGGAGGCTCATTATTATACCAACCCTATCCATGAGTACAGTGCAACAGATCCAGTGTCCATAGCAGGGCGAGCGTGCACCACACAAAAAATACTCAAGACCTTAAAATAAACTGAACTCCATGAGTATTGTGTGTATTGCAGAGTCAGCAGGCCAGGGTGGCTACGCTGTACCTGCCTCTGTTTGGGCTGCTTCAGGAGAATGTCCACAGACTCAACATTAAAGAAGCCACACCCTTCACCAACAGCATTTCTAGCAGTGTAAGTCTGACGCCTAGTGGAAGCAGATCGTAACTACAGCTGTAACTGCCCCGTTCTCCAGGGTGCTCATATATTGTGGTCTGTTTCGCGTTACAGAATGTGCGTGACGAACCTGCCCTGAACAGCTCTCTTATGACGCCCACTAAAGCAGTAAGTCATATAGAGAGCAGCCTGCATAAGGATGTGTTTGGAGTGATCTCTGGAACAGGTGAGAAATATGTACGGTTTTAATTAGTTTAGGAAGATGTTTTATTATAACAGAAAAGTAACAGTTGATCATTAGGAAATGCAAAATGGTATCAGTGGAAATGGATATTTAAGGGTCAAATGGCTGAAATGATCAGGAGGATTGGTAAAAAGCTTCATGTGGCTTTAAGTTTTAAGAGTACGTGCTTGTCTTCTAGTGACACCACATGCGTCCTCCACCCCGAACATTTCCGTACGTCATGCCGACTCCCGCTGCTCCCTCATCAGCACCGACTCCGGAAGCAGCCTACCAGAGCGTGGCAATGACAAACCCCACCCCCTAGATAAGGTACCGCTTACCTGAGCATCCATTCACTGATCCATTACTTACACAGCTGTCCATAGATACCGTGGATGTTCACTTTTCAGAAGGGCAAATCTGTTATTTCTTACCTTTATCTCACCCAGGTGATGTTGTTTAGGGTATATTATGTTGATATGAAAGCGTATCTGCCTCCTATACAGCTGTGCAAATCCATTAGTCTTGAAGTATGATTTTAAGAGACAGGATGATTAGGAATGTTTAATAAGAGACGTATTAGGCTGCATGGCGGTGATCATCTTACCTCCTGGCACCAGCGGGAACAGTTTGCACGCAGACACTCCACCGGCATGCTGCGTTCCATCTCAGAATGTGAGGACATGGTGCTGTCCACGCGACCCAAACGTCAGACCATGGACTTCTCGCTGCTGTCTGCCCCCACATTCAGCCATCTAAGCGCCAACAACAGCAAAACTGCCCAAGTATTACATCAATCTTATCTGAGCGGTCAATGCCTGGTGCACACACCACCACCCAAACATCTGGATCACTGTAGCATTACCACCAAACAAACTTCAGGATCTCTGTACAGTTCACACTAAACCACTTCAAAATGTCTGAGTCACTGTACCACTGTAGTTAAGACCTGAGCCAAGACCAAGAGCAGGGGCCTCATTTATAAAGCTCTGCGTGGATTCTGGCGTGAAAGTGTGCGCACAAAACTATTAAGATCAATAAAACTTCGTGTACGCACACCTGTACACCTTTTCCTCTTTATAAGTAACGATCTTCTTCTAAATATGCGTAGCTGAACGAGCCTCTTGCTCCACCTCCTTTTCGCCCACAATTATCCATAAATGGATATGCAAATTGCCACAAGCCTCTAGCTCCGCCTCCTTCCCGTCCACAATTATCTGTGTACTTCAACAGCTCTTTGGTCTTGGCCATGGTTGAGTTTGGAGTCTCACTGTTTGAGGCTGTGGACAGGTGTCCTTTATACAGATAACGTGGCCAATCAGGTGCTTTAATACAGGTAACGAGTGGAGGACAGATGAGCTTATTAAAGAAGGAATTACAGGTCTGTTAGAGCCAGAAATCTTGCTTGTTTGTGGGTGACCAAATACTTATTTTCCACCATGATTTACAATTAAATTCTTAAAAAATCCTGGATATTTTTTCTCATTTTGTCTCTCATAGTTGAAGTGTACCTATGATGAAAACTACAGACCCCTCTCATCTTTCTAAGTAGGGGAACTTACACAATCCATGGCTGACTAAATACTTTTTGCCCCACTGTATACTGGATCATTTTGTACCTGTAATTATTCTGATCTGCTGAAAAACTATGATGAACTATGATGGTGAGCCAAATCTCTGGAAGACTGGCATGTGCACAGCTCCCCTAAATGTGTGGAACATTGGAGTGTGCAGCAGGCATTGGCGTATCTCCGAGAGATTGTGTTTGTGTGGTTTTACAGACCCCTGGTCTAGTCCGTGAGGGGAAGTTGGTGTGTGCAGTCTAAATCTAAGCATGCCCTTTTGTTGGAGTGCACTTCCTTCTGATTGTCTTTTGCCAGTAAACAAGACATTTCCAGTAACAGAAGTCCTAATGGAGTGTTAATGGAAATGTCATATAAAGTTTGCCCAGATCTCCATATACCATCCTGTATGTGTAATTTAACCAGTGATCTCACTTTTTTATTATATAAAGCACTTTCAAATTGTGTGATGTGCTTTTCTCTGTTGAATAGAGCACATAAAATGTCACTGTAACGCCAAGCTAACACTCACCCTCTCCATGCAGACAGTTTACAGGCTCTCTGTGGTTTATGCTTCTCCTACTGGCAAACGAAGAACATTTTTTCTGCCAACCTGTGCTATGGTAGACACATTAGCTCCGATTGCTTGTAAATCCATAGTCGTTTCTGCAGATATTCCAGTTGTTATTAGTCTACAAGCTCTCACTTTGTATTCAGTGTCCCAGTAAAATGTTTATTACTCGGTAACATAAGTCAACGTGGTTGTGGCTGAATACAAACCGGGCCTCTCTGAGTGTATGAAGGTCTGACCTGAGATAGCACTGAGGCTCATTGTTTCCATGATGTGCAGGGAAAAACACTGACTTCTAGCTCTGTTTGGCAGTGCCCTGTAACTGCTGCTCTGGGTGGAACTCTCCTACGCTGTGATAAACTGGAGCAGGCAGAAGTGAAGAGCCTGTTGATGTGCTTTCTGCATGTGCTCAAGAGCATGTCTGAAGGTACACACGCATTCACCTTTCAGAGCCGCCATACGTACAGTACTGTGCAAAAGTCTTAAGCCTCTGTTAGATTCGCTATACTATTGTTTCAACAATTATATAATGATAAATAATTATAGATCAGTCTCTTTGTTAGAATATAACCTGAAAATGGAGGGAATTTGTGTGCAGTATTGCAAAACTGAAAAAAAAATCTGAATAAAAGCTTCTATAGGCTACAGTGGTAAGTATTTAGTGTGACCTCCTCTTACACTTCATCGGGGTGCCAAGTTGGCCCTTGTAGAGTCTGAAGAAGGTTGATCAGGAATGGTCTTTCTGGAAGGGTAGCAGCCCAGAAACCACTTTTTTCGGAAGAGGAACAGGGTGAAAAGGCTAAGATATGCTAAAGCTCACAAACATTGGAATGAAGATCAGTGGAAAAGAGGATTATCTAGTGACTAATCCAAGTTTGAAGTGTTTGGCTCCAGTCGTCGAGAACGTGTGATATATGGCCATTATAGCATTCTAAAGGTCTGAAGGTGGCCTAAGACTTTTGCACAGTACTGTATATACGTAGACGTGTCAGAATAATTTGGGAATAATAAACATCCCTCAGCTCCCATTGGGTAGTGCACATGCCAGGTGGTGGTCATGAGACTGGGACTGTTGAAAGGCATGAAAGTTTTAACTATTTTCCTCTATCCTGGAATTCACTGTGCACAGACAGACACATTGCTGTGCAAAAGTCTTAGGCCACCATTAGCTATTTTAGCGTTTTAACAACCATATACAACAAATGGTTGATGGCAAACTTTTAACTTGGATTCGTCACTCCATAATCCTTTTTTCCACTGATCTTCAGTCCAATCATTGTGAGCCTAATATATATTGGCCTTTTCGTCGTGTTCCCTTCTGAAAAAAGTGTTTTTTTGGCTGCTACCCCTCCAAAAAGACCAAGCCTCTTCGGTCCTGAAGGGTCAACTTGGCATCCTGATGAAGCTGCCAGATGCTGCTATTGCTCAGGTGCAAGAGGAGGTCACACTAAATACTCACCACTGTAGCCTATAGATATTTTTCTATTTTTCTTTCCAGTTTTTTAATATTTGTATCCAAATTCTTGTATTTTCTGGTTGTAGTCTGATAAACAGGATGAGAAATAATTAGATATGGTCATTATACTATTGCTAAAGTTATGGTATACCTAATCTAACCAGAACTAAACCTCTATACCTAAACTAAACCTAATCTGGGACTGTGGTGGTCTAGTGGTTAAGGTACTGGACTGTGGACCAGAAGGTCCAAGGTTCAAATCCCACCTCTGCTAGTCTGCCACTGTTGGGCCCTTGAGCAAGGCCCTTAACCCACAGTTGCTTGGAGTGTAAGATTGTATCAATTGTAAGTCGCTCTGGCTGCTAAATGACATAAATGTAAATCTAATGATGTCCTAACACTTTTGCACAGCACTGTATGCTGTACAGTACTGGAAAGGGCACCAGTTCATTGCAGGGTACCATAACTGCACTACCCTTTTGACTTTGTTGGAAGCCCTCTTATGGCTCTTATATCTGAGCCAGAAGTTTCCGGAAACATCTCACTATAAGTGATAAACAGTGGCTGGAACTGTATAAATACAAACCTTTCTTTCCCTCAGATGCTCTCTTTACCTACTGGAATAAAGCTTCCTCTGGAGACCTGATGGATTTCTTCACTCTGTTAGAGTAAGTCCTGCATCAGTGCTTCACTAAAGGTCCATAGACAGCCATGGTTTCAGAAGATTTAGAAAGCACTTTGTTTTGCTTGGTTTTCCAGACTCAGCCTTCACCAGTTCAGGTATATGGGGAAGAGATACATTGCCAGGTAATGTCCTTGCCTTCTGGTGCTTTTTAAGATATCTGTTATACTCCTGTAGGTTGTTTATCATGTTTAGAACTTCTTTACAATTTTATGCAACCTGAGTTGTGGTACAGATAGACTTTATATTACATATTCATATAAAATAGCTGTGAAATGTGCAGATGTGCCACTGTGTAGAATCCTAACCTGATACTGATGGTTGTGACTAACCTTCACTATTTAATTCTCTATTCGTGCACATGCTGCAAATGTAATACAAACACGCATGATTATGTACATGGGGCTCCCACTTATACTGGGGTAAGGCTGGATAAGTGTGTTTTATAACTGCATGCTCTTAATACCTGTTCCACCATCGTCCTGCATGTCTCCCTCACGTTCTGTCCCTCTGCATGATGCGACCTATGGTAATGCATGTGGAGTGATCTCAGTACTTGCTAGATAACTGCATGATGAAGCAACCTGACAGTTTTGCAATCACACAGGTGATTTTTTTAGGTTTTATGATAAAATTAGTGTATTGGATCTGAACAAGATACAACATGGATGGATATATATATATATATATATATATATATATAGATATATATATTATATATATATATATATAGATATATATATTATATATATATATATATACACACACACACACACACACCCCACACAGTGGGGATAAAAAGTATTTAGTCAGCCACTGCAGCCACTGGTTTGTAATTTTCGACATAGCTGAGTAAGTTTTACAATACTTCAACTATGAGAGGCAAAATGAAAAAACAATCTCGGAAATCCACCACTGTAGGATTTTTAAAGAATTTAATTTTACATCATGGTGGAAAATAAGTATTTGGTCTCTAGAGGAGATCTTGCATGGAGGAATGGGCCAAAGTACCAGCTACAGTGTGTGCCAACCTGGTGAAGACTTACAGGAAATGTTTGACCTCTGTCATTGCCAACAAAGGTTATGTTTACAAAGTATTGAGTTGAACTTTGTTATTGACCAAATACTTATTTTCCACCATAATTTACAATTTTTTTTTTCATTTTGTCTCTTCATAGTTGAAGTTGTACCTATGATGAAAAATTACAGACCTCGCTCATCTTTCTAAGTAGGAGAACTTGCACAATCACATTCACATTCTATTCGAAACTTTGACTCCATGACTTTAGTTGCTCTCCTTAGATTTATCATCTACGCCGCCCAAGGAGGTTGGGTCCCTTTTTGAGTCTTGGTCCCTCCCAAGGTTTCTTCCTAGAACTAGGGAGTGTTTTTTCCTTGCCACTGTCGCCCTAGGCTCGCTCAATTTGGGATTGGACGTAGTTATTAGGAGATAATCTAAACTTGTAAAGTTGCTTTGAGACAATGCTCCATTGTAAAAAGCGCTATATAAATAAATCTGACTTGACTTGACTTGACAATCAGTGGCTGACTAAATACTTTTTTGCCTCACTGTATATAGTGGTACCTCGGTTCTCGACCTCCTTGGAACTCGTCGAATTTGGTTCTTCACGATTCAGTACACAGTGATTCAGATTCACAATAGCCATCTGAGAAGATCTTCGCTATTTCTCCACTATTTTTCTTTATTTTTACATCTACAGTACTATATTCATAGTGCAAATATATTATAGGCTCCGCTATGACTCAGTATAGACGTTCTACCAAACATTCATTAAACTCCTCAGTTCATACATTTAACGTATGATCGATTTGTCTGAACGTATCCCCTTCGTAAATCAGGGAGCACCTGTACAATACAACCCCATTAATGGATATAATGCTTTATACAGTGTGGATGTTTGGGGGTCTGGTAGGGATTTGTTCAGTTTACATTATTCCTTATGGGAAAAAATTGGTCAGTACTCGTCATTTTCAGTTCTCGACACGCCTTCTGGAACGAATTTGCGACGAGAACCCGAGGTAACACTGTATATATAATTATTTCTCAGAGACTCTATTAGCCTACAGCCACATAACAAAGAAAATTAGTATGCATTAGTGAGCTCCCCTTACAGTTGAGCAGTAGCAGCATCTGGCAGCTTCTACGAGATGTCAAGTTGACCCTTCTACAGTCTGAAGAAGCTTGATCAGGAATGGTCTTTTTGGAAAGGTAGCAGCCAAGAAACCACTTTTTCTTGAGGGGCACAGGGTGAAGAGGATAAGATATGCTAAAGGCCACATTATGTATTACAGTCGTATGAAAAAGTTTGGGCACCCCTGATAATTTTCATGATTTTAGTTTATAAATCATTGGTTGTTCAGATCAGCAACTTGAGTTAAATATATCATATAGCAGATGAACACAGTGATATTTGAGAAGTGAAATGAAGTTTATAGGATTTACAGAAAGTGTGCAGTAATTATTCAAACAAAATTAGGCAGGTGCATAAATTTGGGCACCCCAACAGAAAAATTCCATCAATATCTAGTAGATCCACCTTTTGTAGAAATAACAGCCTCTAAACGCTTCCTACAGCTTTCAGTCTGGGTTCTGGTTGAAGGTGCTTTGGACCATTCTTCTATAGAAAACATCTCCAGTTCAGTCAGGTTTGATGGTTTCCGAGCATGGACAGCCCACTTTAAATCACAACACAGATTTTCAGTAATATTCATGTCTGGGGACTGAGATGGCCATTCCAGAACGTTGTACTGGTTCCTCTGCATGAATGCCTTGGTAGATTTTGAGCAGGGTTTGGGGTCGTTGGCCTCGGTGCAAGTTCAACTTTGTCACTGATTCTTGAACATTGTTCTCAAGAGTCTGCTGATATTAACTGGAATCCATGCGACCCTCAAGATTGCCTGTACCTGCACTGGCCACACAGCCCCACAGCATGATGGAACCACCACCAAATTTTACTGTGGGTAGCAAGTGTTTGTCTTGGGAATGCTGTGTTCTTTTTCCACCATGCATATCGCTTATTGTTATGTCCAAATAACTCCATTTTAGTTTCATCAGTACACTGCACTTTATTCCAAAATGAAGCTGGATTGTCCAAATGTGCTGTAGCACACCTCAAGTGACTCTGTTTGTGGCGTGTCTGCAGAAAAGGCTTCTTCTGCATTACTCTCCCATACAGCCTCTCCTTGTGCAAACTGCTCTGAATAGTTGAACGATGCACAGTGACACCATCTGCAGCAAGATGAGGTTGTAGGTGTTTGGACCTGGTCTGTGGCTTGACTATGACTGTTCTCACCATCCTTTGCATCTGCCTATCTGAGATTTTTCTTGGTCTGCCACTTCGGGAGTTCCTTAACTAGAACTGTGCCTGTGGTCTTCCATTGCCTCACTGTTCCTCACAGTGGAAACTGACAGCTGAAATCTCTGAGATAGCTTTTTGTATCCTTCCCCTGAACCATGATGTTGAATAACCTTTGTTTTCAGGCCATTTGAGAGTTGTTTTGAGGCTCCAATTTTGCCACTTTTCAGAGAAGATAAAAAGAGGAGAAAAACTTCCAATTGGCCACCTTACACTTTCTCATAGTTGGATTCACTTTGTATTGTAGATCAAGGGTCAATGAGCTTACAGAACAAATTTTGTGTTCCAATAATTAGTGCTAAAGGTATTCAAATGACAAGGGTGCCCCAATTTATGCACCTGCCTAATTTTGTTTGAAAAATTACTGCACACTTTCTGTAAAACCTATAAACTTAATTTCACTTCTCAAATATCACGGTGTTCATCTGCTATATGATATATTTACCTGAAATTGCTGAGCTGGACAACCAATGATTTATAAAGAAAAATCATGAAAATGATCAGGGGTGCCCAAACTTTTTCATACGACTGTACCAATTTGAAGGGTAAAATAGGAGAGTCCAAAATGGATAGAATGCCAGTCCATGGCAAGGCTGAGTACCATTGTTATCCCTCAACCAGCCTCCAATCTGTCAGTGCCTGCTTGTGATGCCCAGCCCAGTCAGAAGGCACTGCCAGGACTTGAACCCGGGTCCCTGTAGAAGTAGGCTAGTGTATTAGACCACTGTGCCACCCAAAAACACAAAACAACAGGGACTTTGGGGGTTCGGGGGGTAAAAATCATCTTTTTGTCCAAACACCATCATTTTGATAATCCATTTCTCTCTGTAATATTACTAATGATGGCTGTGCTGGTCTCGCTGATCTCTCTCTAGGAGCCTCGAGACTGCAGGGTCTGTTACACATGAGCGGAAGTCTCAGACTCTGCCTGTGTCCCGCAGTAGAGCCGGAATGATGCACGCTCGCTTACAGCAGCTCAGCAGCTTGGATAACTCTTTCACTTACAACCATAGTGAGTTACACTGACTTCATCATTCCTCTTCATCGTCGTCATAACCCAAGCCGTCAGCTTCTAAAGAATCTCTAATCATTAAACCAGGATGTTCAGTCAGGCCAGTCAGAGATTTAAATGCTTCTGTGGTGAGGCAGGGCTTTCCTGGAATAAAGCCAGTCTTTCTGTTTTCAGTGTCAGAAAGATTGCAAGTATACTTGGAATTTCTGTAGCTCATGGTAAGAACTGGTCAGTTCAAAACGAGCCAGTATCAACTCACTAACACTCGCCGTCGTCATAACATCACATCAGTAATACCCTATGCATAACGAGCCACGAAAGATTACTGGTGTGATTATGTCCTGCATAATATAAGATAAACACAGAGGAACAATAATTAGAGGAATAGGAATGAATATGTACAGGTATGCAACGCATAACGTCAGTTTGCATAGACGGTACGTCCATGGTCTGATGAGGTTATTGTCCTTATAATTAAGGTTATTAACCTATTAACCCATATGAGGAGGGGCTGAGCGAATATGCTGCATGCAGCACAACAGTGAAATAAGATTTTACACATCTTAAATAGTAAAAAAAAAAAGATAAAATTAGTGTTTGTCAATGTTGATATGAAGTAAATCAGTGTATGGGAAACACTGGCTGTTTTTCGACAATACTGGTACACTACAACATCCAATTTATACTCAATGCCAAAAATAACATAGCCAGACAGAAATGTCGGATTGCTGCACAAGTCAATGATTGAGTTATGTCTCGGGCAGATATGTAAACGATTATAGGTGTGATCTGATCAGACACTGGGTCTTGCCACAAGAGGGCGTAAAAGTGCTTCCCCCACTGTGTATAAAATGGCTCTTAGGGGCTACTTTTGGGTAGTGTATCCCTTGGCAATATTGATGAATTGCTCACCATCTAGGCCATTCTGAGCTAGCTGTTCGGAGGTGTTGGGCGCAGTGGTTGTATGAGAGCACACACTAGTGGCGAACAGGTTCCAGAGGGCCCACAGACCACCAGTAGAGAGGATTGTCTGATCTCCGAACAAGCATGGGCAGCTCCCACAGTTTTGTTGTCCACCATCCAGACACAGGTGGCACCTTCACCACACACCCATGCCCTGTCTCTGCTTGGACCATTTCCAGGTTCTTAGCATTCCATTATGTGTCTTACCACTGATGGCCAGCCACCATCGCCATCGTTTGCAGTGGTGTCGTGAATGAGAAACCTGGGGAGCTGACGCATTTGACAGTCGATTTTTCTTAGTAGTGATACAAGGGACACTAACAGATCAGCGACGTGTGGGGCCAAGAGTTGCCTCTCATGGCAGGGCTTCCAACTGGCATTTTTCAGCAGGCTAATGCTCGACCACACTCAGCAAGGGTTTCCCAGGAATGTCTTGTCCAGATTGCAACACTTCCTTGGCCTGCCCGGTTGCCAGATTTATCTCAATCAAGAATTTACGAGACTAGCTGGAACGCCAGCTTCGACAGCCTGTGAATGTGCAGGATCTACAGGCCCAGCTACAACTTCTGTGGGCAAATATGCCTCAGGATACCATACGTAACCTGTTTGCCTGAATGACCAACCGTATCTCATCTTGTATCCAGGCTAGAGGTGGCCCAACAGGGTAACTAGGACCTTCATTCAATTGTACTGTTTTCCCCAATAAACTTATTCTTTCACTCTAATATTGTAATCACTTACATACATCATCAGTACGTTCATATATCTAGCTTCATTTGATTCCAGCAACTCCTTGGTTTGTGGGTTTTTTTGGCAGTGAGTATAGAAATGTTAAGTTTGGTGTATAATATGGTGCTAGGACATAGTATAGGGCGCATAATGTAAAATTTCACAGAATCTCCCGAGGACGTTAAGCAGTGCATATCTGTAAATAAATCCATCTGTTTATGTTGCTTACCCCATGTGTCTTTCTGTCTCATGCACTTCATTTGCATTTCAATTGTTGTGTAAAGTAATTGTACCTCTGCTTCATGTTTGTTTACTTTGTGCTGTAGTAAAGAGTAGGCTGTGGTAATGATAGAGATAGAGCTACAGAGAGTGTTAGTGGAGTGAATTTGAGCTTTCTACAGCGCTCTGTTTCTATGTGTCTAGCCTACAGCCATTCAGATGCAGACGTGCTGAACCAGTCCCTGCTGGAGGCCAACATTGCTACTGAAGTCTGCATGACAGTACTGGACATATTAAGCATTTTTATCATGGGATTTAAGGTATGACATCAGTAATCCGTCCGGCGTTCTCTCATATTGCGTGATTGTGTTTACAGTATATTTGTACAGTTTAAATTCCCTAGCTCACCACTGTGGTGTCTTGGTGTACAGTGGTGCTGGAAAGTTTGTGAACCCATTAGAATTTTCTATATTTCTGCATAAATATGACCTAAAACATCGTCAGATTTAACAAATGACACACAAATATTATACTAAATGTTTCCTGTAACTGTTGATCAGTCCTGGAGGAATTTTAGCCGATTTCTCCGTACAGAACAGCTTCAGCTCTGGGATGTTGGTGGGTTTCCTCACATTAGCTTCTCGCTTCAGGTTCTTCCACAACATTTCCATTGGATTAAGGTCAGGACTTTGACTTGGCCATTCCAAAACATGAACTTTATTCTTCTTTAACCATTCTTTGGTAGAACGGCTTGTGTGCTTAGGGTCGTTGTCTTGCTGCATGACCCACCTTCTCTTGAGATTCAGTTCATGGACAGATGTCCTGACATTTTAATTTAGAATTCTCTGATATAATTCAGAATTCATTGTTCCATCAATGATGGCAAGCTGTCCTGGCCCAGATGCAGCAAAACAGGCCCAAACCATGATACTACCACCACCATGTTTCACAGATGGGATAAGGTTCTTATGCTGGGAATGCAGTGTTTTCCTTTCTCCAAACATAAACACTTTTCTTTTATACCAAAGAATATTATATTTTGGTCTCAACCGTCCACAAAACATTCTTCCAATGGCCTTCTGGCTTGTCCACGTGATCATTAGCAAACTGCAGACGAGCAGCAATGTTCGTTTTGGAGAGCAGTGGCTTTCTCCTTGCAACCCTGCCATGCACACCATTGTTGTTCAGTGTTCTTCTGATGGTGGACTCATGAACATTAACATTAGCCAATGTGAGAGAGGCCTTCAGTTGCTTAGAAGTTACCCTGGGGTCCTTTGTGACCTCGCCAACTATTACACACCTTGCTCTTGGAATGATCTTTGTTGGTCGACCACTCCTGGGGAGGGTAACAATGGTCTTGAATTTCCTCCATTTGTACACAATCTGTCTGACTGTGGATCGGTGGAGTCCAAACTCTTTAGAGATGGTTTTGTAACCTTTTCCAGCCTGATGAGCATCAACAACTCTCTTTCTAATATTGGATCATATTTCCTCAATAAATAAATGACCAAGTATAATATTTTTGTCTCATTTGTTTAACTGGGTTCTCTTTATCTACTTTTAGGACTGGTGTGAAAATCTGATGTTTTAGGTCATATTTATGCAGAAATATAGAAAATTCTAAAGGGTTCACAAACTTTCAAGCGCCTGTGTGTGTCAAATGTATCTGTTTACTATTACACATTTAACTTCCTTTCTTTTTCTCTCTAAGACCCAGCTGAGTTTAGATCACGGCCACAACCCCTTGATGAAGAAAGTGTTTGCGGTCCTTCTGTGCTTCCTACAGATCAACCAATCAGAGACGGCGCTCAAGCAGGTCTTCACTTTCCTGCGCACCTTCATCTACAAAGTAAGCATGATGTCATCTTTGATCACTGGTTATCTGATGCTGCTAAAATCTGAGGAGTAGTCCTTTCTCACCTGGTAGGTAGGTGTGAACAGCTAGCATATGAATAGGAGTATCTGGCTAAAGCATTGAATGAATCCAACAGCAAGAAGACACTCCTGATGTGTTGGAAGATACGTCGATTATCCTGGGTTAAGCGGTCACTCTAAATTTCTCCAGTGTGTATCTGACTACTTTTAATATAACCTTGCTCCTGATGATTTCCTACACCAAAAGTCTGTGATTAGTGTTTGTGTGTTCTGGATGAGTGTCTCCTGGGATATTTCCACTTCAACAAGGGCTCCAGAGTCTCAGCGGGCATCTCGCATTACAGCAGTGTGTATGTATTCTTTCCTCTGCAGTTCCCATGCACGTTCTTCGAGGGCCGTGCCGATATGTGCGCGTCCTTCTGTTACGAGATCCTGAAGTGCTGCAACTCCAAGCTCAGCTCCATCCGCAGTGATGCTGCTCATCTAGTCTACTTCCTCATGAAGAGCAACTTTGACTACACGGGCAGGAGGTCCTTTGTTAGGACACACCTGCAGGTCGCACTTCAGTTTACTGTCTGCCACTGACAATCCAATTAGAAAGAATATTAAATCTGGCTTCTCACATTTGGCTGCGCATCTCTCCCCTCAGGTGGTGATCGCAGTCAGTCAGCTGATCGCCGATGTGATTGGAATTGGGGGGACGAGGTTTCAGCAGTCCCTGTCCATCATCAACAATTGTGCAAACAGCGACAAGACCATTAAAGTGAGTGACACACAAAATCAGGGTTACCAGGCCGCTTGGAAATCTGTTGAAATGGTTTTATGTATTTGTTTTAGAAATGTGGCTTTAGGGATATGCACAGATTTTTGGAAGTGTGGTGGAGATTATTACAAAAGCTTTTTTCCAAAAAAGCAAAAAACAAAAAAAAACTTTCTAAGCACTTGGGGACTGAAGATTCTTAAGAAATAAATTCTGAAATGTGTTTTTCTTAACTTCATACATAGGAAAAAAGTTACGAAAGTTTGTTATTCTTCAAGACTTCTTAAGAATCATCTTATTTTTTTCTTAACTCTTCTTAAGAACATTTCTAAGAACGAGTGATATTACACATTATGTTCTTAAATATTTTCTTAACATTACGATAGCCTCACACTTGTCTTAGGCTGTAAGAGTTGAAGGTAAGCATCGGCATTTAAAACTTTAAACTGTTTAGTTACGGAAATGAGGTTTACATCTCAATTTAAATGCTTAAAAGCCTTTCGAGTGAAGGTCGTCCTTAAATACAAACGTCTACATGAGGAAAGTTTATGGCAAAGCCGGCTATTTCTTCCACCATCACCTCTACAATTGGTTTGAATTCCTCCTTTTTGTCATCCTCAGAAAAGATTGAACTAATAACGGAAATAAAGGTCAATACAAATTCAAAATGTGTCTTCCGCAGCATATTGTAAGCTGTAAAATGCAACGTGGTCTACGTAAGAAAACAATGAAGAGTTTCTTAAGAAAACATTTGAAAACTTCTTCTTAATTTTTTTTTGAAGAACTGCATTTAAGAACTTCTTAGTGTTTGTCTTAAGAACCTTCGCAAGTTTTTTCTTAAAGCTTCCGTGACCCCGGCCCTTGGAGAGCCTCATCAGACCAGGCAAAGTTTATCCAGTGTTCTGTCCAATTTTGCTGAGGCGTTTGAATTGCAGCCTCAGTTGCCTGACTTGGCTGACAGGAGAGCTGCCCTCACTGGATATTTTCTCTTTTTCTGACCATTCTCTATAAACCCTAGAGATTTAGCAGTTTCTGAAATAATCGGATCAGCCATCTACCACCCACAGCCATGCCACGTTCAGGATAACTTAAATTCCCTTTCTTCCCCATTCTGATGCTCGGTTTGAACTTGAAGTCGTCTTGACCATGCCTACATACCTGAGTGCATTGAGTTGCTGACATGTGATTGGCTGAATAGATATTTGTGCCAACGAGCAATTGAACGGGTGTACCTAATAAAGTGTATGTGTACAGTATGTGTATTTGTTTTAATTTAGTGTTATGGAGAAATATGTGAAGTTTTGTAATTTTTGGATTTTTGTATCTATGTGTGTATATATATACTGGTCCTTCTCAAAAAATTAGCATATTGTGATAAAGTTAATTCTTTTCCGTAATGTAATGATAAAAATTAAACTTTCATATATTTTAGATTCATTGCACACCAACTGAAATATTTCAAGTCTTTTATTGTTTTAATACTGATGATTTTGGCATACAGTACATGAAAACCCAAAATTTCACAAATCACAAAATCTCACAAAATTAGCATATCATGAAAAGGTTCTCTAAACGAGCTATTAACCTAATCATCTGAATCAACGAATTAACTCTAAACACCTGCAAAAGATTCCTGAGGCTTTTGAAAACTCCCAGCCTGGTTCTTTACTCAAAACCGCAATCATGGGTAAGACTGCCGACCTGACTGCTGTCCAGAAGGCCATCATTGACACCTTCAAGCAAGAGGGTAAGACACAGAAAGAAATTTCTGAACGAATAGGCTGTTCCCAGAGTGCTGTATCAAGGCACCTCAGTGGGAAGTCTGTGGGAAGGAAAAAGTGTGGCAGAAAACGCTGCACAATGAGAAGAGGTGACCGGACCCTGAGGAGGATTGTGGAGAAGGGCCGATTCCAGAGCCACCGTGCACAGGCGTGGGCAGGAAATGGGCTACAGGTGCCGCATTCCCCAGGTCAAGCCACTTTTGAACCAGAAACGGCGGCAGAAGGCGCTACTGACCTGGGCTACAGAGAAGCAGCACTGGACTGGTGCTCAGTGGTTCCAAAGTAACTTTTTTTTTTTTTTCGGATTGAAAGCAAATTTTGCATGTCATCGGAAATCAATCAAGTGCCAGAGTCCTGGAGGAAGACTGTGGAGAAGGAAATGCCAAAATGTCTGAAGTCCAGTGTCAAGTACCCACAGTCAGTGATGGTCTGGGGTGCCATGTCAGCTGCTGGTGTTGGTCCACTGTGTTTTATCAAGGGCAGGGTCAATGCAGGGTCTAGATATCAGGAGATTTTGGAGCACTTCATGCTTCCATCTGCTGAAGAGCTTTATGGAGATGAAGAGTTCATTTTTCAGCACGACCTGGCACCTGTACACAGTGCCAAAACCACTGGTAAATGGTTTAATGACGATGGTATTACTGTGCTCAATTGGCCTGCCAACTCTTCTGACCTGAACCTGATAGAGAATCTGTGGGATATTGTGAAGAGAAAGTTGAGAGACGCAACACCCAACACTCTGGATGAGCTTAAGGCCGCTATCGAAGCATCCTGGGCCTCCATAACACCTCAGCAGTGCCACAGGCTGATTGCCTCCATGCCACGCCGCATTGAAGCAGTCATTTCTGCAAAAGGATTCCCGACCAAGTATTGAGTGCATAAATGAACATAATAATCTGAAGGTTGACTTCTTTTGTATTAAAAACATTTTTCTTTTATTGGTCGGATGAAATATGCTAATTTTGTGAGAAAGCCTCAGAAATCTTTTGCAGGTGTTTAGAGTTAATTCGTTGATTGAGATGATTAGGTTAATAGCTCATTTAGAGAACCTTTTCATGATATGCTAATTTTGTGAGAATTTTGGGTTTTCATGAGCTGTATGCCAAAATCATCAGTATTAAAACAATAAAAGACTTGAAATATTTCAGTTGGTGTGCAATGAATCTAAAATATCTGAAAGTTTAATTTTTATCATTACATTACGGAAAAGAATTACTTTATCACAATATGCTAATTTTTTTTGAGAAGGACCAGTGTGTGTGTATGTATAATATGTATATATGTATTATATATATATATATATATGATATATATATATATTATATATATATATATATAGATTCGATATAGATACTATATATATATATATATAGATATATATATATATAATACTACTCTAATATATATATATATATATATATATAGATAGATATATATATATATATAGATATATATATAGATATATATATATACATACAGCTGTACTCTGTACTGTACTCTTATTTTATTTTATATATTTTTTTTGTTCTTGTAATTCAGTTATAACAGTTATAACTATTACAACTTACTATCATATACTATATGTGGGTTAAGGGCCTTGCTCAAGGACCCAACAGTTGCAGCTTGGCAGAGGTGGGATTTGAACCCAGTACCTTAAGCGCTAGGCTACCACAGTCCCAGTGGTTATAACTGTTGTGTTGGTCCCAGCTCAGCTAGTGAAATATGTTTTGTATGTGTTAGAAATGCGTACTCCATAGGTATATTTAATCCAGATTGTTTAACCTGGCCTATTCATAGTCCTTATGTCTTTCAGTTCCACTATAGGCTCCTGCAAACAGCTCCACCTTACAATTCTGCCTAGTGAACCGTGTATATCATATATAGACATTAATACTGAGTGGGACACTGTGTCTTGATGGCTCTTACAGAACACTGCATTTCCGTCCGACGTGAAGGACCTGACGAAGCGGATCCGTACAGTCCTGATGGCCACAGCTCAGATGAAGGAGCATGAACGAGACCCGGAGATGTTGGTGGACCTGCAGTACAGCCTCGCCAAGTCCTACGCCAGCACTCCTGAACTGCGCAAAACCTGGCTGGACAGCATGGCACGCATTCACGTGAAGAATGGTGATCTGTCTGAGGTACAGAAACAGCCCTGCTAATGGTTTAAAGCCCACTGTGGTTTAGCTCCAGTATATGGTACTAATGTCCTAAAGCAGTATAGCCCATCCTTAGCACTGTGTTCAGCAGGCCTTCTAATTTCTGAGATCAGTCACAGCTCAGCTAGTCAAAGGTGTTTTATATATTATACCAAAACTCTGGGATAGTATTCTATTAGGAATATTAGGATAGTATTCTATTATATTCATTACTCTATAGGTATATTTAAATCCAAAATAAAAACCTATATATTTAACCTGGCCTGTTTGTAGTTCTTATTGAACTTATTGAAAAAATCTCTGTGTGTTTCCTTAACGATTGTCTTTTCCTTAAAAAATGTCTCTACTGATCATCTAGTTAAGGTTTGGGAGAGTAAAAACATTTCAAATGAGAACCATATATGTAAAGCAATATACAACTCTTGCACAAAAGTCTTAGGCCACTATTAGATTAGATACACCTTGGTTTTAGCAAGGGTATGCAATGACCATATATAATTATTTCTCAATCTCTTTATTAGAATACAACCAAAACATACCGGAAATGTGTATGCAGTCTTAAGACACTGAAAATCAGAAGGAAACAGCTTCTATAGTCTACAGTGGCAAGTAGTTAGTGTGGCCCTCCTTCAGTCTGAAAGAAGCTTGATCAGGAATCTTTTTGGAAGGGTAGCAGCCAAGAAACCCCTTTTTCAGAAGGGGAACGAGGTGAAAAGGCTCAGGTATGCTAAAGCTCACAAAGATTGGAATGAAGATCAGTGGAAAAGAGGATTATGGATGGATTGATGGATCCAAGTTTGGAATATTGGGGTCCAATTCTATGTCATTGCTAAAACAATAAATCTAGTGGCGGTCTAAGACTTTTGCACATTACAGTATGTGCTTTATCATTATTATTAATATTATTGTTATTTTTTTAACATTGATATCCACTCCTTGGTTGTTGTGCATGTTTATGGGTGCTCTTTTTGCAGGCTGCCATGTGTTACGTGCATGTAGCAGCTTTGGTAGCCGAGTATCTCCAAAGAAAAGGTGAGCTTCTTCCACATACACACACAGTAGAACGTTATCAGTTCGCTGATGAAGTCCGTCTGTTAATCCAACGATCTTTTGATTTATGTAGGCATGTTCAAACAGGGCTGCTCTGCGTTCCGGGTGATCACGCCCAACATTGACGAGGAGGCGTCCATGATCGAGGATGTGGGCATGCAGGACGTGCACTTTAATGAGGTCTGAAAATTTAATGCACTTTATTGGACGTCTATCGGTCAGTCACATGGCTGTTTCTAATCTCTCCCAGAGCTTAGAGACAGATAGTGAACTCATTAACCACTACGCTGTTTTGAGAACCTGAATTGTTTATGACATCACTCACGCTGATAAGAGCGCAATATAGATTTGTCTAATAATCACGCTCACTTATCGATGAAGCTTCGCAGAAGAGCTGATACGGGATCACAGAGCTTGCACTTTCTGGTCTGATAAAGCAAATATCTTATTAAACATTTACAGTGTTTAGCTGGTGATTCTGTCCAAAGTGATTTGCATTGGACTGAGGAATTAAGGGTTAAGGATCTCGCTCTAGGACCCAGCAACAAAACTTTTATTTACAGAATTTGTACAACATGTTTACTAGCAATAAAGGTGGACAAGTTTAGCCATTTTACCCCCAACAAACACAGTTAATGATGCAAGGGTCGTACTGTACCAGGACCTTTAACCCTTTAATAGAGCGACTTTCCTTTAAGCGAGGGGACGCCTCACACCCCGTGAAGACGAGGCCCTACTGTGACTCTGTTTACTGGATAAATAATGCAGATATGCATGTTGTTTTCTTTATTTTATTCAATATTTTATATATATGTACTGTTGTGGTATATTCTACATTTTTATGTTCTCTATTTTATTATAGTAATGTACGTTATATTATATTTTATTTTACTTATTATAAATGGTAACAAGACTTATTTTATAAGTCAGATTTCAAGTCAGATTTATTTATATTGCGCTTTTTTACAATCTCCTAATAACTACGTCCAATCCCAAATTGAGCAAGCCTAGGGTGACAGTGGCAAGGAAAAACTCCCTGAGTTATAGGAAGAAACCTTAGGAGGACCAAGACTCAAAAAGGGACCCAACCTCCTTGGGCGGCGTAGATGATAAATCTAAGAGCGAAACTAAAGTCATGGAGTCAAAGTTCGAATAAAATGTGAAGTATGCACATCGACATTAAGTGGCCCGGGTATGATGGGGCTGGAGCTGATGACAGAAGCAGCTTGGTGGAGCTACAGCAGAATGACATCATGTGTGGGGCTGTAACTGGAACTGCCGTAACACAGCTCGGAGAGAAAACAGAAAATTCTTGTTTATTTGTTATTATTTTATATATAGTTAATTGATTAAGAGCACAGTGTCTATTACAATCACTGATGCCATGTCAATCACTGATGCCAAGTGTGCATGAGACCCCGGCAGAATTAGCTATAGCAGCATAGCTAGAAAGAGGAGAACTGGTAGGAAACACAGCCAAGAAGGATCACATGAAGACATTGGCAACCCCACGGGAGGCAGAAGACAGCAACCCAAACGTCTCTGATCACCATAAGACTCTTTGACTATGAACCCCCAAGCTCTGCCCTTAGTCTAAAGGGAAGGATGCATGAGTCAAGATCACGAGGCCCGAAGCCCAGTTCAGCCAGACCACCAGCCACTCGACACTCTTCCCGTCTAACGGACAAGGCAGGCAGGCCAGACATGACTCCAGACTCCGGCCCCGGTGACCCAAGGCATGCATCCTGGTCTATACTAGTCAAAAGCCTGTGTAAATAGGTATGTCTTTAGCCTAGACTTAAAATTTTGAAGAGTGTCTGAGTCTCGGACGAAAGTGGGAAGTTTATTCCATAGTTGGGGGGCCATGTATGAGAAAGCCTTTCCCCCTGCTGTGACTTTTTTAATTCTAGGAACTAAAAGAAGCCCTGCACCCTGCGAACGAAGTAGACGAGTTGGATTGTAAAACTCTAAGAGTTCACTCAGATGATGTGGGGCCAGGCCATGTAGAGCTTTATAAGTTATACGAAGTATTTTGTAATCAATGCGGAATTTGATTGGTAACCAGTGTAGTGATGATAGAACAGGAGTGACATGATCAAATTTTCTAATTCAAGTTAGCACTCGGGCAGCTGCATTCTGAACTAACTGAAGTTTATTTATAGATTTACTAGAGCATCCAGTAAATAAGGTGTTACAGTAATCCAACCTTGAGGTTATAAATGCATGAACAAGTTTCTCTGCATCATTAAAAGAGAGGATATTTCTAAGTTTAGCGATATTACGTAATTGAAAGAAAACAATTCAAGTGATGCTGCTAATGTGCACATCAAAGGAGAGATCTGAATCAAATGTAACCCCTAAGTTTTTTACAGACGGACTGGGCAGTACTGGACCGCCATCTAGGTTTAGGATAGATGTAGCCAACAAGTCTCTCACAGCCTTGGGTCCCACTAATAGAACCTCAGTTTTATCTGAGTTAAGTAAGAGAAAATTAAATAACATCCAATCTTTTATTTCCTTTACACAGTCCTCAATTTTGTTGATTGTAAGGCTGTCATTAGGTTTAGCTGATATGTACAACTGTGTATCATCTGCATAGCAGTGGAAACTAATGCCATGTTTACGAATAACTGAGCCTAGTGGCAGCATGTACAGAGAGAATAAAAGCGGGCCAAGCACTGACCCCTGAGGCACGCCATACTTCACTTTTGAGAGCTTAGACCTTAGATTATTTATATGAACAAACTGGTACCAGGTCAGTTAAGTAAGGAATTTAACCAAGAAAGAGTGCTGATCCCTTAATACCTACAGTATTTTCTAGTCTGTTTAGTAAAACATCATGATCTATAGTGTCAAATGCTGCACTTAAATCTAACAGAACAAGAAAAGAAACACATCCCTTATCTGAGGACATTAACAAGTCATTTAGTACCCTAATTATAACAGTGTTGAAAAATCTCATGTAATTTAGTGAAAAGTAAGAAAGCAAAACACTTACTCTATTGGTGAACTCTGGGCGCTGGAGGTTCTGAAGGATTCAGGACAGGATTTTCCTTTCGGTTGGCTCCTAGCCCTTTTAGGACCCATGGAGACTTATTTGCACTAAGGGTGCAGTTCTGTAGATGTGAAAATAAAGAAAAACACACGGCTCGACTCATACACGTTTAAGCAGAGGCTTCTGTCCAAAGTGATTTGCATTGAACTGAGGAATTCATGGTTAAGGGTCTTGCTACTTTATTCAATAGTTTTCAATGCTTCAGTATTTTATTTATATATACCATTGTCTTATATTCTATATTTTGATACTCTCAATTTTATTGTACTCTTCATAACTCTTCATAATATTGTCACGGTGGCTCGGTGGGTAGCACTGTCGCCTCACAGCGAGAAGGTCCTGGGTTCAATCCCCAGGAGTAGCGGTCTGGGTCCTTTCTGTGTGGGTTTACTCCGGGTACTCCGGTTCCTCCCCTACAATGGATTGGTGCGTGTCTAGGGTGGTTCCTGCCTTTCACCCTATGCCAAATTAATGTGAATGAAAAATATTTTTGTTAAATAGGATGGGTCACTTTTTGAGTCTTGGTCGTCCCAAGGATCCTTCCTTATAACATTTAGGGAGTTTTTCCTTGCCACTGTCGCCCTAGGCTTGCTCAGTTAGGGCATTGAGACAATGCTCTATTGTAACAAACACTATAGAAATAAATGTTTAGAGACAAACCCCTAGTGGTGGCCTGAGGGCAAGGTGCCCAGTTCCAACAGCACATGTTGTTGCTCTGAGATGTATTAGACAGTAAGTGACTAGTAAATACATCCATCTCCGAAACAAAAAAGCTTGTGGGTGCTCCAGGTCAGTGGTGGGGAGCCGACACGTTCCTGTTCCATCTCAAAGGGGTGTCATGGAGTTACGGTCAGGGTTTTATGCAAGCAACCAGAACTAGCAAACTATCCTAAATTCTTTTTGGACTTTAGGAGGGCAGGGCATAAAGTTAATGAGCTGACCTGAGTGAGTGTTGAAGGTACTTTGTACTTTTTAGGTGATTTTTGTTATTGTTTTGATTCAAGTTTGGCTTATTGAAACCTCTAACTGGTTTGTAAGTACCATAAAGTTCCCTGTTTACATTCAGAAAGCTTTTTGTATCCGTTTTAGGATGTCCTGATGGAGCTGCTAGAGGAGTGTGCTAATGGACTGTGGAAAGCAGAGCGCTATGAGCTCATCTCTGACATCTACAAACTTATCATCCCCATCTATGAGAAACGCCGAGACTTTGAGGTAAAAGCAGAATCCCCCGAGGAACTAGAGAAATAAAAGCTGTAATCAGGACCTTTGTCTGTAACTGGCAAGCCGATTACAGTTATGTGCCATTTAATGTCCATCCAGTCAACTTCCAGTCACTTAAGAGGTCTTAAGAATTATAATAGGAAATAAAAAGCTGTCTTGTATGCATCTAATTCATGTCTGAATGACAGAAAACTAGTATGTGCGAACCCTTGCGACACCTGCTGACAGAAACGAGAATTGCAGGCAGAAATCAACAAAGTGATGTTCTTTGGAAATGTGTCAAGTTTTATATAAATACAAAGACCATTTTTTCTTTGAATTAATGCCTAGATTAGGATTAAATTATATCCTATGAAGTCAAAAGAAAAAAATGCAGAATGTTTAACAAACAAACGGTGCTCAGTGAACAAAGGCTTGGTGCATAGACACACTGAAAAAGTGTAGCTTCATCCGATTCAGACAAGAGGTTTAAATATCAGAGGATGTGATGAAGGAAATGCAGGACAAATAAGAGTGTGCTAAATATACATGTGGTCCTGGGGTAACTTAATCTTTTACTTGATTTATTTCCATCTGGATCGGGCATCTCTCTCTCTTACAGACTTACCTTCTGTTTTCTATCCAACTCTGATCTTTTTAGTTCTGCCTGGATGCACAGCACCATCATTTTCAGGCATGTGACTGCTTGCGTTGGAAAGGTGTTAGACTGTTGCTGCTTGAAGCACACCCTAACATGCACATTGAGGTCAACCAGGGGTTCCCAAATCTAGAACCTGAGGCTTTAAGAGTCGCTGCTCTGTGTTATTGGAACGGATTTAGAGAGCGCTTAG
The DNA here is from genome assembly GCA_025084515.1 of Ancistrus triradiatus. Taxonomy (NCBI): domain Eukaryota; kingdom Metazoa; phylum Chordata; class Actinopteri; order Siluriformes; family Loricariidae; genus Ancistrus; species Ancistrus triradiatus. The sequence goes on from JAJAGP010001047.1 coordinate 38,948, forward strand.
GGGTGGGCGATATGATAAAAAAAATTATATCATGATAATAAAAGACATTTACACGATACACAGTATTTATGATGATACATGTGATTACAGACAAAATGCACGGGTAGTGACAGATTCTTAAAAACTGCTATTCAAATATTATCCCATACTTAGTAAAAAGAGTTTTATACAAAAATGTGCTGCACTTCATCCAAGTAAACAGGACTAATTCCACTCTTTATAATGAAACATGCAGTTGTTCTCAGAAAAGCATATCGTCTATCATGATAACCAAATTTATCATGATATGATAAAATACTGTCATATTGCCCACCTCTGAGAGTACTTTTGGCTTAAAATCTCACGATACATGGCCCTGTTCATTCTTCCCTTCACACGGATCAGTCGTCCTGTCCCGTTTGCAGAAAAACAACCCCAAAGCATGATGTTTCCACCCCCATGCTTCACAGTAGGTATGGTGTTCTTGGGATGCAACTCAGCATTCTTCTTTCTCTAAACATGACGAGTTGAGTTTTTATCAAAAAGTTCTATTTTGGTTTCATCTGACCACATGACATTCTCCCAATCCTCTTCTGGATCATCCATATGCTCTCTGGCAAACTTCAGACGGGCCTGGACATGTACTGGCTTAAGCAGGAGGACACGCCTGGCACTGCAGGAGTCCCTCTCGGCGTAGTGTGTTACTGATGGTAGCCTTTGTTACTTTGGTCCCAGCTCTCTGCAGGTCATTCATCAGGTCCCTCCATGTAGTTCTGGGATTTTTGCTCACCGTTCTCATGATCATTTTGACCCCACGGGATGAGATCTTGCATGGAGCCCCAGATCGAGGGAGATTATCAGTGGTCTTGTATGTCTTACAATTGCTCCCACAGTTGATTTTATTCACAAACCAACACCTGCCCTTTGTAGATGATTCACTCTTCCCAGCCTGGTGCATGTCTACAATTTTCTTCCTGGTGGCCATGCAACAGCTCTTTGGTCTTTTCCCCATGGTTGAGTTTGGAGTCAGACTGTTTGAGGCTGTGGACAGGTGTCTTTTATACAGATAACGAGGTCAAACAGGTGCCATTAATACAGGTAACGAGTGGAGGACAGAAGAGCTTCTTAAAGAAGAAGTTACAGGTCTGTGAGAGCCAGAAATCTTGTTTGTTTGTGGGTGACCAAATACTTATTTTCCACCATGATTTACAATTAAATTATTTAAAAATCCTACATTGTGATTTCCTGGATTTGTTTTTTCTCATTTTGTCTCCTAGTTGAAGTGTACCTATGATGAAAATTACAGACCTCTCTCATTTTTCTAAGTAGGAGAACTTACACAATCAGTGGCTGACTAAATACTTTTTTGCCCCACTGTATATATATGTTTCAGTCAGTTTTCATGGCGCAAACTCATCTGTCCGGTGGGCATGTTATTGAAAAACGATTCCGATCTTAACAGGGCTTTAGAGATAAATTATAAGAGAGAGCTGTGCTCTTTAATAAACATATTCATCTGTATTGACAGAAACTCGCACATCTATACGAGACGCTGCACCGTGCCTACAGTAAGGTCACAGAGGTGATGCACACAGGCAAGCGGCTGCTGGGAACCTACTTCAGAGTGGCCTTTTTTGGACAGGTAAGGAAATCTGTATCTTACATGATTTTAATTTAAAAGTTTAGCAGACTAGTAAATTAAAGGTACCCTGAGACTGTGGTGGTGCAGCGCTTAAAGTACTGGACTATCGGCCAGAACGTCCAAGGCCCTTCCAAGCTGCCACATTTGGGTTTTTGAGCAAGGTCCTTATCCCACAAGTAAACAGCAGTTCAAATGTATTGTAAAGTCCCAGGTTACCTAAGTTAGAACAGAATTTCACCATCTGCACCTTTATATCTTATTTATATGTAATATCTGATAGATGTACAGTACTGTGCAAAAGTCTTAGGCCATCATTAGATTTTTGTTTAGCAATGCTGTAACGGCCATATATCACATGTTGTCGACGACTGGACACAAATATTTACTCCATTATACTCTTTTCCATTGATCTTAATTCCAATTTTTGTGAGCTTTAGCATATCTTAGCCTTTTCACCCTGTTCCTCTTTTTGAAGAAGTGGCTTCTTGGCTGCTACTCTTTTGAAAAAGACCATTCCTGATCAAGCTTCTTCAGACCTTAAAAGGATCAGCTTGACATACCCGATGAATACTTGCCACTGTATTCCTGTACAAGCTATTTTATCGATATTGCATACAAATTTCCTGTTTTCTGGTTGTATTTTAACAAGGAGTCTGAGAAATAATTGTATATGTTCATTACCGTCTCTAAAACAATGGTATATCTAATGTAATGGTGGCCTAAGACTTTTGCACAGGACTGTAGGTTCATGGATACATGCAGTGCGTATACTATTGCATACATACCAGCAGTGATTGTTTTTATCCATCACGAGCATACCATTCTGACTAATCCTGTAATCTTTCTCTGCTTATGTCCTTTGGAAAGGCATCGGTAAGTCCTCATACAGTTTGGCTGGTTGATGTTTGCTGTGTATCACTACTCATGCTTTCACTTTAACCCATTTCCGATGCTTGTTTCACACTCAGAATTGTTTGTCTACTTCACTTGTAATGTTCCAGCTTTGTGTAATTCACACGTGGAGCCAGGACTCTGCAGCTTACAGGGTTTGGCTGATGTGTTATGAAAAGTACATGATGTAACTTAAAACAGTCACATATAGTCCAGCCACATAGATTTAATGGCAGCTGGTTCATAGTAGTTGTTTCTTTACAATAATTGTGAAACTATTCTTCTTGCTCGTATTGGACGCTGAAGAAATAGTCTTACTATATAAAGCACGACACGGCCATGAGTGGAATTATAAACCTCCTGATAACTCATTTATTCCTTTTTAATAATTCACTAGTGTTACATTCTGACTGAAAGCTGCCAGAATGTAGGATTAAAAACTCACAAAGCACCTTATTTATTCCAAGTATTCATTTTCAGCAGGTACTTTTGGATAGACGGAGTACTTTATTGATCCCAGTAGGTTAATTGTTTTGTTGCAGAAATATAGGCACACAAGATAAACAGTAGTTCGAGTTAAGTCAAATCATTTATATAGCTATTTCTACAGTGGAGCATTGTCTCAAAGCAGCTTTACAAATGTCTAGGTCCACAGGCCTAACTGAGCAAGCCTAGGGTGCCAGTGAAAAGGAAAAACTCAAAACCTCTTGGGAGTACCAAGACTCAAAAGGGACCCAAAGTTCTTGGGCAGCCTAGCTGTTGTATGTAAGATTTAAACTAAGTTACCTAATAAATATGTTTATATGAATAGTTTAAATACACCAAAGCTAAATATAAGCAGTAAGAGTACGCATATTTAAAGAAAATATAATAAATTAAAAAAAAAATCTATAGACTATAATAAATTAGAGAAAACCGTATTATTGTATGTGTAAAATACAGAATATAGAACTGTAGACTATTAGACATTAGTATATGTAATAAATAAACTAATAAATATAATAACATAAGAGAACAGTGGTAGCCTAGCGGGTAAGGTACTGGACTATGGACCAGAAGGTCCAGGGTTCAAATCCCGTCTCTGGCACTGTTGGGTCCTTGAGCAAGACCCTTTACCCACAATTGCTTGGATTGTAAGACTGTATTAATTGTAAGTCGCTCTGGATAAGGGCGTCTGCTAAATGCTGTAAATGTAAATGTAAAATGTACCTCAAGATTAGCTGCAGAGTAATTCTTGGGATGCTTCATCATTCATCTGACCACATGATATTCTCCCAATCCTCTTCTGGATCATCCATATTCTCTCTGGCAAACTTCAGACGGCCCTGGACATGTACTGGCTTAAGCAGGGGGGCACGCCTGGCACTGCAGGATCTGAGTCCCCCTCGGCGTAGTGTGTTACTGATGGTAGCCTTTGTTACTTTGATCCCAGCACTCTGCAGATCATTCATCAGGTCCCTCCGTGTAGTTCTGGGATTTTTGCTCACCGTTCTCATGATCATTTTGACCCCACGGGATGAGATCTTGCCAAGCTGCCACCCCTGCCAAGTTGTCACTGTTGGGTCCTTGAGCAAGGCCCTTAACCCACAATTGCTTGGATTGTAAGACTGTATCAATTGCAAGTCGCTCTGGATAAGGGCGTCTGCTAACTGCTGTAAATGTAAATGTAAAATGTACCTCAAGATTAGCTACAGAGTAATTAGAATTTCTAGACTTGTGCTGGTATTTGTTTTAAACATGCAAGTTATGCGGTGATTCCATATTTCTTTACTCAACTATGAGTTTTTCCATCATTTTTCCGCTTGATCTGGAAAAATATGGCATTAGTTCAAATAATTGAGTCTGAGTTATGCTTCACGAAGCTGGAATGTTCAACTGTTAAGTATTATTTGGTGTAACAAAGTTGCTCTAAGGTCCTCCTGGTGTTTAAATCATCTGTCACAAAAGAACATCATAATTTGGGGGTTTCCAAGTGGTTTTACTCTGAGTACTTGAGTTTCCTTAAACATGTGCCACGGATGCTCACATGGCATTGAATAAATAAATAAACAAATAACATGATCCTTGTAAAAATATCTAAGGTCTAAATACTTTTTTATTATGGGACTGCAGACCAAAAAATGTTCCTCAAAAATGTGTTCTATTAGGGAGTTTGCTGAGTTTTATATTAAAACTTTATGTAAGCTTAAGAGGATGTTATAGAGACTTTAATCCTTACAGTATTAGCGTGATTACCCTCTGGCCCTGAGGATGGATTTTTAATTATGTGGACTTGTTCTTGGATATTTTTTCCCCCTGCTGCTCTAGAACGTCTAGATCAGTGTCTCGTGACACCCTTTCTGCTGCTTCCTACTAGCACATCATTCCACTTGATGTATGTTTGGAATCTTGCCACTTCATGCCACATGTACATGTTATCTTATCATTGAAGACGTTCTTAGATATGGTATATAACTACAACACTAATTGGTAGGTATATAAAGTGACCCAAGACTATTGTAGGTTCAATTAGTACATGGATCATTTATGGAATTAGTTTAAAGCTGCAATCACAGAGTCACAAAATCTAAGTTTTTAGAAATTAGATTTCAACAAGGATTGTATTATTTGTTTATTTATTCTTTTTTAACATGACATCAGCATCAGTGGTTATTTGTGACAGGAGCAAGGTTATAACGATACCTGTCGGACATGCTCTCTGGGGTCATGTAGAGTGACCAGTTGATCTACATGTCTTTGGAATGTTGGAGGAAACCAGAGGACCTGTAGTAAACCCACACGGACACGGGGAGAACATGCAAACTCCACACCGGCGGAGTCCGAGGTCAGGATCGAACCAGGGATTTCTGGAGCTGTGCTGAGATCGTGCTGCTCGCGCTACCTTCCCACCCAGGATTATGTTATGATATATTTAAACCCAAGATTAGTTATAAGCTAAACATATAAAGAATCATCATTTATAAGGTGCTTTCTCTTAGATGGAGGCTCCCAAATCCTAACCCCTAAACTTGTGAAAATAAATTTTGATTTCTTTTAAGTGACATTAAAGTTTTTGATTTGTCATTTTATGTATTTTTTTGTTTTTTTTACCAAGTGGTGCTTAAATTTGTGAACCCTTTAGAATTTTCTATATTTCCCAAGATATGACCTAAAACATCATCGGATTTTCACACAAGTCCTAAAAGTAGATAAAGAGAACCCAGTTAAAGAAATGGAACAAAAATATTATACTTGGTCATTTATTTATTGAAGTAAATGATCCAATATTACATATTAGCGAGTGGCAAAAGTATGTGAACCTTTGCTTTCAGTATCTGCTGTGACCCCCCTGTGCAGCAATAACTGCAGCTAAACGTTTCCTGTAACTGTTGATCAGTCCTGCACACCGGCTTGGAGGAATTTTAGCCCATTCCTCCGTACAGAACAGCTTCAGCTCTGGGATGTTGGGGGGTTTCCTCACATTAGCTGCTCGCTTCAGGTCCTTCTAGAACATTTCCATTGGATAAAATGTCAGGACTTTGCCTTGGCCATTCCAAAACATGAGCTGTCTTGCTGCATGACCCACCTTCTCTTGAGATTCAGTTCATGGACAGATGTCCTGACATTTTCCTTTAGAATTCTCAGATATCATTCAGAATTCATTGTTCCATCAATGATGGCAAGCTGTCCTGGCCCAGATGCAGCAAAACAGGCCCAAACCATGATACTACCACCACCATGTTTCACAGATGGGATAAGGTTCTTATGCTGGAATGCAGTGTTTTCCTTTCTCCGAACATAACGCTTTTCTTTTAAACCAAAAAGTTCTATTTTGGTCTCATATGTGCCACTTTAACAGCTATCTGCATTTAAATATTAACTCCCAAAGCTTCATCTTAGTTTAAAGAAATGTAAAAAGGTATATAAAGATAGGGTGTATAAATAAAAACTGTAAACAATACTGGAAATGAGTGTTCTGAGCTTACTGACAAATTACGTGGGATACAGCGACCAGATTTCAGTCTGGCTGACTGGAGATGCTTTTGACTCCAGTATAAATGATACAATCTAGATACAAGAGTCATGAAGACTAAGTGTAAATGGGGTCTTAGATTTGGTCCATGGTCCAGTATCTATACCACAGATATTCTGGTAAAACAGCCAAACAAATTTCTCATTTCTGACCTTGAACTAATTCAGTAGAGGGATGCATATAGTATAGCTCTGACAGATGAATGGTTTTTATTTCAATATTCATACTAATATGATAATAGTATTACACTCCTTTATGTAGCATCACTGCTTTCCTTCTAATTCTTTCCTTTGCTTGCTGAGGCAGTAAGTAAAATTAGAGGGGAGACTCAATGTATTTCTAAACTTTCAAACTGGAGTGGGCTGTGTCGTTTAGACTGCAGTGGTGTGACTGTTTTGTCTGCTTGGTGTCCAGACATAATAAGTAACAACAACTTGGTCTTTTCATAAACAATGTGTGGTGTGACTAATTGGCTCTGGATATCTCGTGCGTTGTCGCCGTGTTGTTTTGTTTAACCAAACGTTTTATGTGAGGATATATGACATACAAGTTAAGTTTCTCTTTTTTTTTTTTTAGGGATTCTTTGAGGACGAGGATGGTAAAGAGTACATCTACAAAGAGCCCAAGTTCACCCCTCTCTCTGAGATCTCCCAGAGACTCCTCAAACTGTACTCGGACAAGTTCAGAGCCGAGAACGTCAAGATGATCCAGGACTCGGGCAGGGTGAGAGCTGGTTCCTGACTGTGCTCCACAGTGGGTGGGGGTGTGTTGTGTGGTGCTCTAACTTTGCGTTCTCTGATCAGATCAACCCTAAAGATCTGGACCCGAAGTACGCGTATATCCAGGTGACTCACGTCACTCCCTTCCTGGAGGAGAAAGAGCTGGTGGAGAGGAAGACGGAATTTGAGAAGAGCCACAACATCCGCCGCTTCGTCTTCGAGATGCCCTTCACTGTGTCGGGCAAGAAGCAGGGTGGCATCGACGAGCAGTGGAAGCGCAGGACTATCCTCACCAGTATGTAGCTTTATGTTTGTTTATGCATGTGCCATACTGCCCTATGTATTGGGATTTTAACTGCTTAGAAATAACTTGTAGGCATCCTCAGCATCCAGTCTTTGCTAAGTACAGTACTGTGCAAAAGTTTTAGACCACCTATAGATTACACAGAGGATTATTTTATATATTGACCATATATAATTATTTCTCAGGCTCTTTATTAGTATACAACCAGAAAATGTTTGAGTATTTAAAAAACTGTAGAAAAAATCAGAAAAGACAGCTTCTAAATATTTACAGCATTTAGCAGACGCCCTTATCCAGAGCGACTTACAACTGATACAGTCTTGCAATCCAAGCAATTGTGGGTTAAGGGCATTGCTCAAGGACCCAACAGTGGCAGCTTGGCAGAGGTGGGATTTGAACCCTGGACCTTCTGATCCATAGTCCAGTACCTTAACCGCTAGGCTACCACAGTCCCCTTCTATAGGCTATAAGGGTAAGTATTTAGTGGGTCCTCCCTTCACTTGAGCAATAGCAGCATCTGGGAGCTTCATCAGGATGCCAAGTTGACTCTTCTACAGTCCGAAGAAGCTTGACACTGACAGCACAATGCTTTTATTAACTTTAATTCAGAATTTAGTTCATGTCTGTAGCGTACAGAGCTTTTATACATCCCTCAGCCACTCGTCAGTTTGTTTGAGATTGTTCCTGACGGTTTAAATGAGGACGCGTTAGAGTTCAGTTGTGTTTTGAATGCTACTAAGTCAACTAAATAGTCTCCCTAAAGCACAGTACTAAAGAGGGGAAGGGATCCTAATGAGGGTGTAGGCATCTATTTCGGTCACAGCCATGTCTTCACAGAGTGCTGGTGAAAATTAGCCATGGAGGAACATCTCAAAAACGTTCAGAACAACGACTTTGATAAGACGTTTCAAACAGCATCACCTCGCTGAATTTGTGGAACTTGACAAAGGCAACAAAGGCAAAGTGGCTAAAGCTAAAGGCCAGCGAAAGTGCAGGGCCAGGCACAAGCCGGCAGCCTCTGCTATCTTTTTTTAGCAATGAAAAAGTTTCCATCAAAACAAAAGTTGAACATAAATGCTTATGTATGATCTATAAACAGAAAGACACCCGAGTCCAGTGTAGCGGTGCGGTTTAACAACATGCCTGGCACACAAGATAACAGCTTGCACATTCTGTAGATCAATCATTATTGTGCTTTAGTGTTTATTGAATTATTAGAAAGTATTTAAATATATTCTGTTTATGCTCATGTAGTCCACTCGTATGGCTGTGTAGTGCTCTGAAGTATTTCCTTACCCTTATAATACTGAACTAAGATCCTATATCCATTCAGTGTAGTTCTCTGGTAAATCGAATTAACTGATGCATCATTGAATCATATCGTTAATGATTTCTAGAATTATAATAGAGAGTACATTAATACTAGTCATGTTTTATAGTTTTATAGTTTTATGTATCTGACCCCAAAGTCCATTATTTTATCAGTAGGGATTGATAGCGCTGAGCTTTAAGACTGCATTAGAAGGCACGTTAGGGGACCGTGGTTTTTTTTTTGTTTTCCCCCAGTATGAATCCAGCCAGGTGAAGTGCATTAACAGTGCTCTTCATGTTGGTTTATAACTAGGGTTGCATTTTGGTTTTAGCGATTTATGGATTCATTTACGAAATGAGAAACTGTCTGTTATTATAGCGCAGCAGATATTAAAGCAGAGAGCAGGGATCTGAGAGCCTGTGACAAACCAGCGCATTGAACTCTGGTGGCTGCGTTCCAAAGACGCAGTTTTGTTTCTCTGGTGTGCTGTGTTCCAGACTTCTTACTCCACTTGTTCTATGTACAGCACCTATAGAATCTTTTCTACATTTTATCTCCTGGTTATCCTAGTCAGTCCCGGAATTGACTGGGAATGTATCCTGAATGCCTTGCCAGTTGTTTCCAGAGCTGGGTTGGGGTCAGTGAGTGTGTTTACATGCACTTTATAATCCGATCATAGTCAGATTTCTGGGCATGTGAGCAGAGTGGCTACAAGGAAAAACACATGGTTGCCAGGTCCTTATTCTTAGAGCTTTGATATGGGCTTATTTACATACACCAGGTGAGGGATTCTCTTGTGGGATCTGGCAACCCTGGAATTAAATGCAGCACCCATAAAGGCTATTGAACACTTTGTAGAGTTTCTGAAACGCAGTATATCCTCAAGAAAAGGAAGAATTTAGATTATTTGTTATTAAAAATGGTAGATTAATGGTTTTATTGCCATTACAGCCTGCAAAAATTCTTACTCTGGTAATCATTCGTTCACAATCCTGTTTATATCTACATTTAAATCTACATGATACAGTGAAGTGTAAAATGATATATAGTTGTTTTTTTTCCACGATTTTTCTTTTTTTGTGATTTGCCACTTTCTAACTTCTTTTATTAACTCTGTTCCCTCAGCCACACACTGTTTCCCGTACGTTAAGAAGCGGATAGCGGTGATGTACCAGCACCACACAGACCTGAACCCCATAGAGGTAGCCATCGATGAGATGAGTAAGAAGGTGGCCGAGCTGCGGCAGCTCTGCGCCTGCAGCGAAGTGGACATGATCAAGCTGCAGCTCAAACTGCAGGGCAGCATCAGCGTACAGGTGCCATGTCAGCACGCTTCAGTTTAAACCACCATCATTGTGAGTGTGTGGCCTCCTCAGCCTCTCAGAATCTAACCCGCTCTGCCTGCTGCAGGTGAATGCTGGCCCGCTTGCCTATGCCAGGGCTTTTCTCGATGACACCACGTCGAAGAAATACCCCGACAACAAAGTGAAACAGCTCAAAGAGGTCTTCAGGTAAGGGTTACGTCCTAAGAGCTCTGAGATGATATAGAGACATAAATGGCTGTGTCTCAAACGCATTAGCTGCTGTAATGTCGGGGTTTTCTTTTGCTCTGTGTAGGCAGTTTGTGGAAGCATGTGGTCACGGTCTGGGCATTAATGAGAGGCTCATTAAAGAGGACCAGCAGGAGTATCACGATGAGATGAAAGCCAACTACCGCGACCTCACCAGGGAACTCTCCGCCATTATGCACGAGACAGTAAGATTTGTAAACGCACTCGGGCTGTCTTTAGTGCCTTCTGTTACAAGGTTAAAGGAATATTCCAGCCCTAATCAACCTAATCTGTATCCACTGCGTCTGTAAAGTGCTGTATACAGTGGGGCAAAAAGTATTTAGTCAGCCACTGATTGTGCAAGTTCTCCTACTTAGGAAAATGAGAGAGGTCTGTGATTTTCATCATAGGTACACTTCATCTATGAGAGACAAAATGAGAAAAAAAATCAAGGAAATCACATTGTAGATTTTTTCAAGAATTCAATTGTAAATCATGGTGGAAAATAAGTATTTGGTCACCCACAAACAAGCAAGATTTTTTGGTGAAGACTTACAGGAAACGTTTTGACCTCTGTCATTGCCAACAGAGGTTATGTTACAAAGTATTGAGTTGAACTTTTGTTATTGACCAAATACTTATTTTCCACCATAATTCACAACTAAATTCTTTAAAAATCCTACAGTGTGATTTCCTGGATTTTTTTTCTCATTTTGTCTCTCATAGTTGAACGTGACTCCATCTGTAAAATGAAGAACAGATTTAAGCAGTCCATGCTTCATGATTATTGAACTCAACAACTGCCCTTAAACTGTCATTATACCAGTGAGCTTTGATTAAATGCCCCATTCTTCAGGTAATAAAGGAAAATGTGTTTGTGTGTCTGCACTCATCATCCATACATTACAAGCAGACAGAGATTATGTTGAAGAAATGCTGGAGTATAACTTTACCTCACATTGACAGGTATGCGCTGTTTGAGGACGTTGCCCAGACAGTAACATAGTCAGTACATCAGATACTTTGTACTTGGTGTTTTATATTAAAATATAATATGGAAACATACAGTGCCGTACTGTACTGCACCACACATTAATTCTTATCTTTGTGCCTTTTATCAATTTGAAACACAAAACAAAAACAAGAGGAACTCTACCATGTTTTCAAGTTTTTCACGACTGCAATTCTGTTTTCTGTCAGTGGGTGTCACAAGGGTTCGCTCATACTAGTCTTCTGTCACTATATAAGACAGATTTGTATTTCCTGTTATAATTCTTAAGAGCTCAGACCTGTTAAACAGCGCATACCTGTATTACTACATAAATAAACATTATGACATGGTGTAACGTGCTATTTTCTTTGTTTTCTTCTGCTTACGTGAACAGATTGGATGGTAATACAGATCTTAATGAAATACTTATTGTAGTGTTTTCCATCAGAGTACTTCAATTAGTATATTACCAATGATTACATTTATTCTCCTCTTTTCTCTCTGTCTGTATTTCTGCTGCTCTCTGTTGGTCTCCCTTCCTTCTTTGTCTCTTTCTGATTTGGCTCTCTCGCTTTTTTTGTGTGACCCAACTCTCTCTCTCTCTCTCTCTCTCTCTCTCTCTCTATTGTGCCTGCTTCTCTCTGCCTGTCTCGCTGTGTCACCATCTTTCTGTCCCTCTAATTGTCCATACTGTCCCTGTTTCTTTTCATTCCCCTGTCTGTCTATTTTTATCCCTTTTTGTCTCTATCCTATTTGAATGTTTCTCTCTCTCTCTCTCTGTCCTGTCTCTGTCTGTCTCTCGTCTCTCTCGCTCTGTTGTCTCTGTAATCTCTGTCGTGTCTCTCTCTCTCGTCTCTGTCGGGTCTGTCTCTCGTCTCTCTCTCTCTCTCTCGCGTCTCTGTCTGTCTCTCTCTCTCTCTCTCTCTGTCATGTCTCTCTCTTTCTGTCCTGTCTCTCTGTCTGTCTCTATTGTCTCTCTGTCGTGTCTCTCTCTCTCTCTCTGTCATCTCTCTGTCGTGTCTCTGTCTCTTTCTGTCCTGTCTGTCTCTCTCTTGTCTCTCTCTCTCGTCTCTCTCTGTCTCTGTCTTTCTGTCTCTCTGTCATCTCTGTCTCTGTCGTGTCTCTCTCTCTCTCTGTCTCTCGTCTCTGTCTTGTCTCTCGTCTCTGTCTCTCTCTCTCTGTCTGTTTCTCTCTCTCTGTCATGTCTCTCTCTTTCTGTTCTCTCTGTCTGTCTCTCTTGTCTCTCTGTTGTCTCTCTCTCTCTCTGTCATCTTTCTGTCCTGTCTCTGTTGTCTCTCTCTGTCTCTCTCTCTGTCTCTCGTCTCTGTCTTGTCTCTCGTCTCTGTCTCTCTCTCTCTGTCTGTTTCTCTCTCTCTGTCATGTCTCTCTCTTTCTGTTCTCTCTGTCTGTCTCTCTTGTCTCTCTGTTGTCTCTCTCTCTCTCTGTCATCTTTCTGTCCTGTCTCTGTTGTCTCTCTCTGTCTCTCTGTCTGTCGTGTCTCTCTCTCTCTCGTTTTTCTCTGTCTCTCTCTTATCTCTGTTGTGTCTCTGTCTCTATCTCTTGTCTCTCTCTCTCTCTGTTGTCTCTCTGTCTCTGTCGTGTCTCTCTCTCTCTCTCGTCTCTCGTCTCTGTCTCTCTCTCTGTCTGTTTCTCTCTCTTTCTGTCATGTCTCTTTCTGTTCTGTCTCTCTGTCTGTCTCTGTCGTCTGTCTCTGTCGTGTCTCTCTCTCTCTCGTTTCTCTCTGTCTCTCTCTCTATCTCTCTGTCGCATCTCTGTCTCTTTCTGTCCTGTCTCTCTCTCTCTCTCTCTCTCTCTCTCTCTCTCTCTCTCTCTGTTGTCTCTCTCTGTGTCTCTGTCGAGTCTCTCTCTCTCGTTTCTCTCTCTCTCTCTCTCTCTGTTATCTCTCTGTTGTGTCTCTCTCGCCTCACTCTCTGTCTCTCTCGTCTCTCTCTTCCTCTTGTCTCCCTCCCTCCCTCCCTCCCTCCCTCCCTCCCTGCCTCCCTGCCTCCCTGCCTCCCTGCCTGCCTCCCTGCCTCCCTGCCTCCCTCCCTGCCTCTGTAGATCTCTCCCGTGGAGGATGTGATGAAGAGTCCTCTCCCTGACTCACTGCACATCTTCAATGCCATCAGTGGCACTCCGACTACAGCCAGCATCCAGGGGATCCCGAGCTCCTCCTCTGTGGTCTGAGCTCGAGTCTGCACTGCAGCTGGACTCCAGCACTCGTACAGCTGCAGCGCTAGGCCTTCTGTCAGCCTCAGATTCCGGCATCTTCATCACTTCTGTCTCTTTATGAATCCAGCAGTGTGAGAGAGTGTGTGTTTGTGTGTTTCTGGAGTCTCTAAGCCAGCGTCCCTGTAGAAGGGACCTGATGTGCTCTGTATGTGCTCCACTAACCATACCAGAGTTTAAACATTGATAGGAGATTTTATTTGGTTCTGTCCCATCCTGTCTGGGGATCTGACTTACTGTTTCCTGTGGAGACTTTTTTTTTTTACATTATATCTTTTTTCAGCCGAGGGTTTGTGTTACTGTTTTTGTTTTCTTAGTCCTTTTTCATATTTCTAACTTAAAACTCTTAAATGCTATATGTACAGAATTCTTACAGATGCTGTCTCTCACCCTGAACCGGCTTTCCTGTTCTGTTTTTTTTATACAAGGAACGTCATTATGTTAGATTTTATAAATGTTTGATCACCAAAGCTGAGCATCAAGCAAACACCGGGAATGCCTCAGACCGATTCTAAAGCCATGCTATAATGTAAGTGAACTCTTTTGCTATGGTGCGTGTATAGATTTGTAAACGGAGTGCAATATGAAGCAAGCTGAGCTCTTGCTGTGTTTGATACACTGTAAGGATGGTGTTGATCCTTCTTGCCAAAGAGCAGAGCAGAAGAGTGAGTGAAGGAGCAGACACATTTACCATTTAGTGTTCCTTTAAATGTTTGTTAAAGTCTTTTCTATTCACGATGAGGATTTTTAAAAGTATTTAATAGAAGGTCACTGTTCTACTGTATGTCAGATGTTCCCTAATGCTTATGTTTTAATTAAAAGCTCATTATATTAAAACTGGTCTTGTCTTTGTTTACACATACATTATATCCACTGTTATCACAATGCGAACTACAGAAATAGATGAAAACGTAATAATAATATCGTTTTATGAACAACAAAGAGGGGGGCAGGATTTAATTTGCCATTTTCAGCTTGTTCTTTGTTCTTTCTATCATTATTAATTAAGAACTCATGGAGAGAAGGTTACCGTGGAGCCAGTGTGGATGAGAGTAGGGCAATGGATCCAGAGCTTATTCTGGTTAGGAACGCTGCGATCACTTGCACAATGTCGAAACAGTGGCAGTGAAGTGTGTTTTCACTGTGATCCAGAAAGTAAGTCGGGTTGGCACACACTGTAGCTGGTATTTTGGCCCATTCCTCCATGCAGATCTCCTCTAGAGCAGTGATGTTTTGGGGCAACACAGACTTTCAACTCCCTCCACACATTTTCTATGGTTCTGAGGTCTGGAGACTGGCTAGGCCCACTCCAGACCTTGAAATGCTTTAACGGAGCCACTTTCCTTGTTGCCCCGAGCGGTGTGTTTTGGATCATTGGTCATGCTGGAAGACCCAGCCACCACGTTCCATCTTCAGTGCTCTCACTGATGGAAAGGAGGTTTTGGCTTAAAATCTCACAATACATGCCTCGTTCATTCTTCCCTTAACACGGATCAGTCGTCCTGTCCCCTCTGCAGAAAACAGCCCCCAAAGCATGATGTTTCCACACCCCCATGCTTCACAGTAGGTATGGTGTTCTTGGGATGCAACTCACATTCTTCTTCCTCCAAACACGGCGAGTTTGAAGTTTTTTACCCAAAAAGTTCTATTTTGGTTCATCTGACCACATGATATTCTCCCAATTTCTTCTGGATCATCCATATGCTTCTCTGGCAAACTTCAGACGGGCCTGGACCTGTTACTGGGCTTAAAGCAGGGGGGCACGCCTGGGGGCACTGCAGGATCTGAGTCCCTCTCGGCGTATTGTGTTACTGATGGTAGCCTTTGTTTACTTTGGTCCCAGCTTCTCTGCAGGTCATTCATTCATCAGGTCCCTCTGTGTAGTTCTGGGATTTTTTGCTCACCGTTCTCATGATCATTTTTGACCCCATGGATGAGATCTCTTGCGTGGAGCCCCAGATCAAGGGAGATTAATCAATGTTCTTGTTGTCTTTTCTTCCATTTTCTTTCCATTTTCCATTCACACTCTTACCAGCCTGTTGTTGCAGGTCTACAATTTTCTCCCCCTGGTGCCCTTCGACCAGCTCTTTGATCTTGGCCATGGTTGAGTTTGGAGTCTGACTGTTTGAGGCTGTGGACAGGTGTCTTTTATACACATAACGAAGTCAAACAGGTGCCATTAATACAGGTAAACGAGTAGAGGACAGAAGAGTTTCTTAAAGAAGAAGTTACAGGTCTGTGAGAGCCCAGAAAATCTTGCTTGTTTTTGAGTGACCAAATACTTATTTTCCACCATGATTTAACATTATATTCTTTAAAAATCCTACTACAATGTGATTTCCTGGATTTTTTTTCTCATTTTGTCTCTCATAGTTGAAGTGTACCTATGATTAAAATTAACAGACATAGTATCTGGAATCACCAGTCTTGGATGAGCACTCATTCAGACATTTCATTCTGTAAAACAAACTCAGATCAAAAACATGATACAATAATAAGGTCAT
The DNA here is from genome assembly GCA_025084515.1 of Ancistrus triradiatus. Lineage (NCBI taxonomy): Eukaryota > Metazoa > Chordata > Actinopteri > Siluriformes > Loricariidae > Ancistrus > Ancistrus triradiatus. Next base: position 55,081 of record JAJAGP010001047.1, read on the forward strand.
TCCAAAGTGCAACTTGTTGGCTTTCCGGAACACTCAAAGAAATGAAGAGAAAACATTGTGGAAGTCAGTGAATGTTACTTTTATTGACCAAGCACAGGGAAAAAAATATGGAATCACTCAATTCTGAGGAAAAAGTATGGAATCACTGAAATTGGAGGTAGAAAATAAGGACACACCCAGTCAATTTCCTTTCCCTAAATGGACACCTGCCTCAGGGTAGATATGCTCGTTAGTCTGCAGCTAAATACACCTGCAGTCATGACACCTTGGAGGGCTGCTGGACGAAGTGGAGTGGCAAGAACCATGGCTCCAACAAGAGAAATGTCTCTTGAAACAAAAGAGAGGATTGTGAAACTTCTTGAAGAAGGTAACTCTTCACGCATGGTTGCTAAAGATGTGGGCTGTTCACAGTCAGCTGTATCCAAGATATGGACCAAATACAAACAGCATGGAATGGTTGTTAAAGCCAAGCTACTGGTAGACCAAGAAAGACATCAAAGCGTCAAGACAAACAACTTAAGGCCATTTGTCTTGAAAACCGAAAAAGTACAACTACACAGATGAAGCATAAATGGGAGGAAGCTGGAGCCAATGTATGTGACCGAACCGTTAGAAATCGCCTAAAGGAAATGGGATGTCAATACAGGAAAGCTAAAAGAAAACCATCATTTACACCTAAATATAAAAGAACAAGACTGCAATGGGCTAACTAGAGGCAATCATGGACTGTGGATGACTGGATGAACGTTATCTTCAGTGATAAGTCAAGAATCTGCATTGGACAAGGTGATGATGCTGGAACTTTTTTTTGGTGCTGTTCCAGTGAGATTTATGAAGAGGCCTGCCTGAAGAAATATGATGATATGGGGCTGCATGTCAGGCAAAGGCACTGGGGAGATGACTGTGGTTAATTCTTCTATCGATGCACAAGTTTACATTGAGATTTTGGACAGTTTTCTCATCCCTTCAGTTGAACAGCTGTTTGGAGGTGATGAAATAATTTTCCAAGATGACAATGCATCGTGCCATAGGACAAAAACAGTGAAGGCATTCCTTGGAGAAAGACACATTCAGCCGATGTCATGGCCTGCAAATAGTCCAGATCTCAACCCAATTGAAAACCTGTGGTGGAAATTGTAAAAAATGGTTCACAAGAAGGCTCCAACCTGCAAAGCTGATCTGGCAACTGCTATCAAAGAGAGTTGGCACCAGATTGATGCATAATACTGTTTGTCACTTATCAAGTCCATGCCTCAGAGACTGAAAGCCGTTATAAAAGCCAAAGGTGGTGCAACTAAATACTAGTGATGTATTTTGAATGGTCTTTTGTTTATCTGTTTTTCATGATTCCATACTTTTTTCCTCAGAATTGAGTGATTCCATATTTTTTTCCCTGTGCTTGGTCAATGAAAGTAACATTCACTGACTTCCCACAATGTTTTCCCTCTTCATTTCTTTGAGTGTTCCTGAAAGCCAACAAGTTGCACTTTGGAATGACCTTATTATTGAATCATGTTTTTGATCTGAGTTTGTTTTACAGAATGAAATGTCTGAATGAGTGCTCATCCAAGACTGGTGATTCCATACTTTTTGCCAGGGGTTGTAAATACTTTTATGCTCCACTGTATGCAATATGACAATTGTTACAATATAAATAGTATATAGTATATATCAATAGCATTCTGTACAGACAATAAGTAAATAAAGTCTGCTTTTCTCACTGCCCTCTCACAATGACTGCAACCAAGGGAAAAACCGTGCGTCAGAAAAGTACCTGCCCATCAGTTATATTTACACACAATTCTCAATTCAACACAATTCAAGTTACTTTCATGCTTGATTAGTCATACTAATAAGGTACTAAATATTAGTTTGAATGTTAGTATTTTTGTGCTTTAGCTTCTGTGCATTTAAACTATTACTATAAAACATTAATTAGATAACTCAGTTCAGTTCTTACATATGACATCTAAGCCGCCTAAGGAGGTCGGGTCCTTTTTTGAGTCTTGGTCCTCCCAGGGTTTTCTCCTTATAACGTTTGCCACTGTCGCCCTAGGCTTGCTCAATTTGGGATTGGCTTTAGATATTAGAAGATAATCTGAAATTGTAATGCTGCTTTGGGACGATGCTCCATCATAAAAAGCTCCATAGAAAATCTGACTTGACTTTGACTTTAACTCAAATAACCACTCGTTATAACCGAGTTATGCGGAAGAGCAACTCTGAATGCAAAACTTTGAAGCAGATGGGCTACAGCAGCAGAAATCCCCATCAGGTGCCAATCCTGTCAGCTAAAAACAGACAACTAAGGCTCACCACAGTTGGACAATAGAAAATTGGATAATCATTGCCTGGTCTGATGAGTCTTGCTTTCTGCTGTGACATCCAGATGGTCGGGTCAGAATTGAACACAAACACCATGAAAGCATGGATCCATCCTGCTCCAATGGTGTTATATTTGCTTGGCACACCATAATGCCAACTGAGCATCGTTTAAACACAACAGCCTACCTGAGTATTGTTTCTGACCATGTGCATCTCTTAATGAGCACCGTGCACCATCTTCTGCCACAGCTCAAAAATCTCAGACTGGTTTCTTGAACCTGATAATGAGTCCACTGTACTGAAACGACTTCCACAGTCACTCAATCCAATAGAGCACCTTTGGGATGTGGTGGAACGGGAGATTGGCATCATGGATGTGCAGCTGACAAATCTGCAGCAACTGCATGATGTAATGTCAATGTGGACCAAAATCTCAGAGGAATGTTTCCAGCATTGTTGAATCTATGGCAGGAGGCAGCTCTGAATGCAAAAAGGGGGTCCGCCCTGATATTAGCAAGGTGTACCTAATAAAGTGGAAAGTGAGTGTATATTCCTTATTGAAAAACAAACATGTTCATCCTGTTAGTAAATCTCGTGCTCAATTATCAGCTTTATCTGTGTTTGTACTGGATTTCTAAACATCATAAACCCTTCCCAGTAATGACAAAGCTGCTACTGGACGCATTTCTTGTATCAGCCTTCCATCATCAGGAATCCGATACAAGGCCACAGTCCATTCCAAGAAGTGTTGACCTTTATACACGGGCTTCTGTGGCAGCACGGTTATTGTCAGGCACGTCTCCTCAGGTCACACAGCCATGGCAGGTAAGCTTCAGACCTGTGTAAATTCTCTTTCCATTTATCAGTAAGAAGGAACACGAGGCTGTTTTATATCATGTTGTGTTAGTATTTTTAGATTCAACTCAGTATTTACGTTAAATCTTTTTGATTTAACAGACAAGAAGAAGAACGATGATAAGAAACCAAAGGTGAGGCTGGTGCAATCTCTAAATATTCTGAGATTTAGTTTTCCTTCTGATTCTCTTCATATAACTGCAGTGTTTTGTATTGATTTTTGTATTTTATAATTACATTAATTAACTGTATAACAAGACATGCATGACGTTCAGTATTTTTTCTTTAATCAGTTGACAAATTTTTGAGGGAGGTCAGCATTTATAGTTCATAATTTTTAGATATGATATCATGATAAACGATAATATCACGATCCTCGATCCTCTACGATACTTCATGATATTTGTGTAACTTAAGATAAAATTATAAAATGTAAATATAAATTGGCAAATAGCAGGAATCATGTCATGTTTCACAGAATTTGACACACACAGACTGACTGCAAATTATCCATTCCTGTGTGTCATCATTCCAATGTAAAATAGCTAACAGCCAGAAAGCAGAAGAGTTCTGGGGTTAAAATGTCCTAAAGGCAGAAAACAACTGTCCCTTACTAAACTTTTTTCAAGCTGTGTAAATTAAGCTTACAGAAAAAATAACAACAATAAACGAATTCAAAAAGAGCATTAATTCAGCAGTTCTACAGAGGAGCATTGCGTTTCTCCATTGTGAGCTTCTTTTTCTTTACCACACGTTTACCCTATTAGTGCTACCATTGGCGCCATCAAGTGGCATCAGTAATTATTGCAAGTCAAGGAGAAAGCTATTTTAAAGCACCTGCATGTTTTAATAAAAATATCAATATTTGGCGCCAGTGTGTATAACGTACCACATAAGAAAAGATATTTTAGAAAACAAAAACAAGAGACACACTACCAAGTTTTTCAAAACTGCGATTCTCTTTTCTGTCAGAAGGTGCCACAAGGGTTTGCTCATACTAGTTTTCTGTCATTTAGTGAAAAACATGTATATAAGACTGTATTTCCTATGATAACTGTTAAGACCTCAGTCATGAAAGGGAACAGACGTTGTTCGGATGGATGTTAAATGGCGAATACCTTATTAGAAAAGCTCCAGTTTGAAAAATAAATCTTTCTTTTAGCTTTATTTCTGATTTAAACAGGCTTTTGCATTTCTTAATTTAGTATAAACATCCTTATTATTTCATAATCGTCTTTAGATGTTTAGGGATTAGATGTCATTATAAAGTCTTTATGCCAAATCATGTGTTTTTACATGAATGCATGAACATCCATTATACAGCTGTTTTATATGCTTATATAACTGCACAAACAGTGTTATTAAGTTAATTAATAACAAATTTATATTGGTGCTTGATAGTCTACGATACTCGTGTATCACACACATCTGAGCACAATAAGGTGTCAGCTGGGTGTGTGAGGAGGGAAGGTCAGATTAGGATATTTCCTCTGTCCGAATGAACTCTCTCCCCAAGTCTGTCACCTACTGATGGAAAAAAGCAGACAAAAAGTTGTGCAGAGGCACTCGTTAGCCTGCAGCACTGCTATTTTATCACAGAGTTATGCATGCGGTGGAAGAAGACTGAAGTGAATTGGCACATTGGGTGATAAAGGGAAAAATATTTAGTTTCATTGCTCCTGAATGAGCTGCTATATAAAGTGCAAATTTTAATGAGTTGGTCAAAACATATTTGTCCCCAATACATGTATAGAAACAGGATTTTTTGTAGTATTCAACTATTTACTGTGTCTTTTAGTCAAGTTCCTTAATGTTACTAATCATTAAATGGTAATAGACATTTAATCTATACTACATTTTTATTGCATTATTTTATCACAGCACAGTGTCTGTCATTGTGTGATTATATACAGGTGTGCGCTGTTTAATATCCATCCAACGTCTGTTCACTTTAACGTTCATCACGATCTTAAGAAATATAATAGAAAATAAAAATCTGTTTTGTATACATTCAATTCAAGTCTGAATGACAGAATTAGTTCTAGCAAACCCTGGCGACACCTGCTGTCAGAAAAGAGAATCGCAGGCTTGGAAGGCAAAAAGAAACATGATAATGTTCTACTTTCTTTTTCAGTAAGTGATTCAAGTGTTATAAAAGATAAGAAGTACTGTATTGTACAGTACATAACTGAACTTGTGTTTTAATTTATATTCATGTTTAAAATAAAACACCAGGTACAAATTGTCTAAGCTACTATGTGACTATGACAGTTTCATGGTCCATTTCGGTCAATGTCCTGTGAAACAGAATGTAATGTGGACGTTAAACGGCGCAAATGTAACGCTCCAAAACACACTTTTGACAATAACTAATTGAAGACCAAAGAAATAAATGGGTGCTTACTATTATGGACTTTCCTCTACAACCATCTGACCTAAATCCCACTGAGCATTTATGGCGGCACTTGAAGACAAATCTGAACTTTCAATAACATGACAAGATGCCTTTTGGATCTTAAATTCCTAAAATCTTTTGGATACACAAATTATACACACTCAGACTTTTGGACCCAACTGTGTATACGCAGTACACAACGTACGGTACTCACAGAGCTTTAGTGCCACCTGCTGGACAAACGGATTCAAACGGCTTAAATTTCTTCACGTCAGTGGCTTAGGACAGCTATAAAATGCTTTATGTTCAGTACCACGTACACAAATAACCTTTCTTGAAACACGCGAGCACTAAAGCTTGCTAAGCAGGTGCACCGATGTTACCCTTTACCTGTACACCATTTTGATTTCATATCGTATTAGGGGGTATTTTCATGTTTATGTTACCAGAAATTGTGCATATAGAGGATTTACAAGGCTGAATTCGTTCAGTCCACGAGTGCACATTTTAAAATGGGGGTATTTTTTGTCATTATATTTTTACTAGTACGTTTCACATCATTTCCTACATGATGCTAATGTTATATGGGGTATGGGTAGAAATAATTAGTTATGGGTCAGAAGTTTTATGAAAAAATATAAAGCAAATATGCCTTCAAACATAACGAAAACTTACTAAATTGCTAACAGGATAGAAAGTAAGCGCTTGGGTGGCGTTGAAGCAACTTCTCAGTCCATCACCCCAGTGACTCGGGTTTGAGTCCTCCTGGTGCTTTCCAACCCAGTCAGGCATAATGTAGGCAAGATTCTGAGGTATCTGAGGAAGGGAATGAACATTGGGATGAGTTGATGGGAATTTTGGGGTAGGATTCAAGACCCCTACAAGGAAGCTGTGGAAAAAGCTGACAGCCTATTTCTTATGGGCTTTGTTTGTTTTAGGTTATGTAGGGGCTAATAGTGATGTCAGCGATAATGGTTTCATAAAGTATAAACATAATCATATAAACAAAAATCTATGCATTATTCTAACAAAAATATAACGTAAAGACATAAACGTGACCGTTGTTGGTCGCTGTGTGAATGTGTGGCTCATTAGCTTTTCAGGTAAGTTGGCAATGATGGTCGATTTTTCACACTCGCAAATCGGGAGTTTTCACAAAACAATGTTTGTTTCTACCTTATATAAGCACTGCCAACTTTTAGAAAAATTATTTTTACTTCCACAATTCCAGCTGAAATGACATACTAACGTTGCCTTTTCATGGAACCCAGAGCTGGACACGAAGTAATGTCGGTAGACCTGAAGGGTTGCCAGATCCCCAGCACCAACCAAACAGAAGCGATTGGACAATTTCGTTTAGAATAAACAGACCAGGCAATCGTTTAACACTAACATCCTAACATTACGCAAAACTAATGACTGTACATTTACATGGCGATATATTTTACATCAGTATATTGGGAGGACATTCTGAGCATGTGTCTCCCACAATACATATCGTGACTACGGTCTTGACGTAAAGGTAAACTCACAACCTTCCAATTAGTAGACCAGAGCCATGACTCCACCTGTGACACACGGTGTAATTAGATGCTTCTGCAGAGGTTGGTACAGACGTTCCTCAACCTGCTGTCCCCACAACAGATACTGGACTTTAATATTTCAGAGAACCAGGGACTATGGCTGTAACCTGTCGGTTTTGTGTACCTTTGTGTGTCCAGAGACCGGAATGCTGTGGTTTTCCGATCAGCATCTTTTTCATCGTCGTCAATGAATTCTGTGAAAGATTCTCCTACTATGGAATGCGAGGTAAGCGATGATACTGGTGCGTCATCAGCAGGTAACGAAAAGCAGGAGAACAGCACAAATGTAAAGAATTAGGGTTTTATGTAGTTTTTTTTTTTCTGGACAAAGCCACAGCCAGCTGCTGTAAGGAGTCCAAGAGAGCTTCTGTGTTTTGAGTAGAAAGAAGGGCATTCCTGTCTACCCTGCCAGTTAGACTGACTTCAGAAAATGTCCTGGAGTCTGAGATGACGAAGAACCTCTTAACTCTCACCCACCAGACGGGCAGATGATATGTTATAGAGAAGGAGAATGAGCAGGTGGAAGCTGGTATTGACTAAACTTGGTCATGGGATTGGATGTTTGAAAAAAGGAATGATACTGCTTGATTTGTGTTATGTTTGGACTTTTAATAATATAATCCGGGCTGCATGGTGGTAAAGCGGTTAGTGCTGTCGCCTCAAAGCAGAGACCTGGGTTCAAGTCCTAGTCTGGCCGCTGCCTGTATGGTGCAAGTTTACTAATATCACAGTGGTTACAACGTCAGTTTAATCCTGGATTGCTGAACAGAACTACAGGACACGCCACACAAATTTACTAAAGGAACTACATTTCCCATAATGCCCCAGCATTTTTCCAAAAGCTTGAGCAGCTAATGTTCTGGATCAGAGTCAGTTTCTTCCATTTTTTATTTATTTTTGGATGTAATGGACATCTGAAAATATTTAAAAGAAAGTCAGCCACGCTGCAGGTAAGGTAAGGATAGCTCATAGCTGTGTGTTTTGGCCGCTTATAACCATATAATCTAAAAGTTCATGTTAGACCCCTAATGCAAAGGCATTCAATAAACTAGCGGAGTCATCCGTTACTTGTATTGTGTTTGAGTTTGTGTTTCTTTCCCGCTCCAGCGGTGTTGGTGTTGTACTTCACCTATTTCTTCCGTTGGGATGATGACCTCGCAACCTCTGTCTATCATGGATTTCTGGCCCTCTGCTACTTGATGCCAATTCTAGGGGCCATTATTGCCGACTCCTGGCTTGGCAAGTTTAAGTGAGTGCCTGTTTTAGTCTGATTTAATGTAGATCTTTTTTCACATTTTCTCCTTGTTTCTTTTTTTTCCCCTGGCCAGGATCATGGGGGCTCTGGTGCCAATTAGTGACAGACCAATTAATCGGGCCGATGAATGCCATTTTTATCGGCATTGACCGATATCTGCACTTATATCGGCGGATATATCCATTATTCAAAAATAGTGGGGAAAATGCAGAGAAACTTTTACTGCTTTACAACTTGCAGCTCATAAACTGGGACTACTGAGTGACTAAAAACAAAGATGCTGAGATTCAGTGGGGGCGGGGCCATTTATGAGAAGATGTTTCCAGCCTTACAACTTACTGCTTTTAACTAGAACTGGGATTAAAAATAAAAAGATGCTGATACCATGTGCACTGCCCTCACATTGTTTATTTTTTTGCAAGTATTTACACTTTGACATATTTGATACTGTTATATGGTAATAAATGTTGCAGTTAAGAGCAATAAAACATTTTCTTTTTATTTATAAAAAAGACAGTGCATTTATAGCTTAAATAGATAGATGGATAGATTCAACTTTATTGTTATTGCTCAGTACAAGTATGGCGCAATGAAATGCGTTTAAATGTTCATTTAAGTTCGGCACTTTGGTCTCATTTATTGTTATTTAGTTTTATCAGTTGCAAAAAAACTGTGATATCGGCATTATACAATGTCCATCGGTCACCCTGCTCTCTGCATATCAGCATCGGCCATTAAAAACCCATATTGGTCGACCACTAGTGCCAATCACTGGAGAACACAGGGTGTAGGCATAAAAGAATGAATGGGATGCCAATCCATTACAGGCTGAGCAGGTGTTTCTGTTGCAGCACTGAGAGATGATACCTCAGCTAACCACCGCTCCCTCAGATACAACCAATCATGTGTGCTGATGATGGTCGACCTGGAAGGAAGGCACTTTCAGGACTCTGAGGTGGTGGGCTAGAGTCTTAAATCTCTGTGCCACCCAAACGCCAGTAGACCTTCTTCACTTTGTGTTCATGGTTACGTGCCTGATGATGAATGAGTGTCTGAAGTGTTTTGAACGTTTCTCCTTGCAGAACCATCATCTACCTGTCCATTGTGTATACCATCGGTCAGGTGTTAACGGCGATCAGTGCTATTCATGATATCACTGACACAAACCGAGATGGCACGCCTGACAATCTGCCGCTCCACATGTGAGTGCCACCTTTCCCAGATCTTGAGTGTTATGGGGTGGTATGTGGTGCTTTAATTATCATGCTTATCTCAGATACATCATTCCTGTCACAGAGCACTGGCGATGATGGGACTGTTTTTCATTGGTCTGGGTACAGGAGGCATCAAACCATGCGTGTCTGCATTTGGAGGTGATCAGTTTGGGGACCACCAGGTTTGGCCATCGATACACACTTCCCATGAATACACAAGAGCTTAGTTGTATGTTAAGCTGGCTGAGAATCTTTTGATTTTGTTTTGACTCTCGTGATCTTACAGGCTAGACAGCGCAGCACCTTCTTCTCTGTCTTCTACCTGTGTATTAATGCTGGAAGTTTCCTCTCCACGCTCATCACCCCCATACTGCGAGGTATACCGTATCAAACTAGCAGCTCTGTGACTATAAAATGTTCTTATTTTCATTTTTAACCCAATTGTTTGTGTGGATCTGTACACAGGTCAAGAGTGTGGTATTCATAGTAAGCAGAAGTGTTACCCGCTGGCTTTTGGTGTTCCCGCAGCCCTCATGGTGGTCTCTCTAGGTGAGTTTCCCAAATCACCCGACATCCAAATGATCACTTCCCAACAGGTGACTAAATATCCTACTAACGACCTTTAAAGCCCTAAATGGTTGAGTTTAAGGATATCTTACTACAACCCCAATTTCAATGAAGTTGGGACGTTGTGTAAAACATAAATAAAAACACGATGATTTGCAAATCCTTGTCAACCCATATTCAATTGAATACACTACAAAGACAAGATATTTATGTTCAACCGGATAAACTTTGTTTTGTTTTTTTTGCAAATATTCACTCATTTTGAATTTGATGCCTGCTACACATTCCAAAACAGTTGGAACAGGGGCAACAAAAGACAGGGACAGTTGAGGAATGCCCAGAAACACCTGTTTTGAACATTGCACAGGTGAACAGGTAAATTGGAAACAGCTGAGTGTCATGATTGGGTATAAAGGGAGCATCCCCGAAAGGCTCAGTCATTCACAAGCAAGGATGGTGTGAGGTTCACCACAAATAGTCCAACAGTTTAAGAACAACGTTTCTCAACGGGCAATTGCAAAGAATTTAGGGACTTCATCATGTACAGTCCATAATATCATCAGAAGATTCAGAGAATCTGGAGAAATCTCTGCAAGTAAGGGACAAGACTGAAAACCAACACCGAATGCCCTTGACCTTCGATCCCTCAGGCGACACTGCAGTAAAACCGACATCATTCTGTAACGGATATTACCACATGGGCTCAGGAACACTTCAGAAAACCATTGCCAGAGAACACAGTTCGTCACTCCATCTGCAAGTGCAAGTTAAAACTCTACCATGCAAAGCCAAAGCCATATATCAACAACACCCAGAAACTCCGCCGGCTTCATCTGAGATGGACTGACACAAAGTGGAAAAGTGTCCTGTGGTCTGATGAGTCCATATTTCAAATTTTGGAAATCATGGACGTCGTGTCCTCCGGGCCAAAGAGGAAAAGGACTGTCCGGATTGTTATCAGCGCCAAGTTCAAAAGCCAGCATCTCTGATGATATGGGGGTGTGTTGGTGCCCATGGCATGGCTAACTTGCACATCTGTGCAGGCACCATTAATGCTGAAAGGTACACACAGGTTTTGGAGCAACGTCCCTGCTTATTTCAGCAACACAATGCCAAGCCACATTCAGCACGTGTTCCAACAGCGTGGCTTCATAGTAAGAGAGTGTGGGTAGTAGACTGGAGTGCCTACAGTCCAGACCTGTCTCCCATTGAAAATGTGTGGCGCATTATCAAGCGCAAAATACGACAACAGAGACCCCGGACTGTTGAGCAACTGAAGTTGTACGTCAAGCAAGAATGAGAAAGCATTCCACCTATAAAGCTTCAACAATTATTTATTGAGTATGGATAAAAGGAAAGGTGATGCAACACAGTGGTAAACATGCTCCTGTCCCAACTGTTTTGGAACGTGTTGCAGGCATCAAATTCAAAATGAGTGAATATTTGCAAAAAACAAAAGTTTATCTGGTTGAACATTGAATATCTCGTCTTTTTAGTGTATTCAATTGAGTATGGGTTGAAACGGGTTTGCAAATCATTGTATTCTGTTTTTATTTATGTTTTACACAACGTCCCTACTTGATTGGAATTGGGGTGGTAATCTCCTAAAGCATAATAGCCCATCCTGAGCCATTCATTGTAATGCTACGTGATGTGACATTACTTGTGTGTAGACTGTAGACTCAGGAACCCACCCCTGACAAAACTGGGAGGTAATCCAGTGAATACACACAGAGACCAGAAACTGTACAGAGCACAGCCCAGACTTCATAGGTGCAAGAACTATTCATAGAGGACTTTACAACCTGGGTCTCCAAGGACAGCTCCCCATATTCTTACAGTATTTAACTGCCTCAGCAACCGTCTCCAGAGTACAGATCAATAATACTCACCCTGACCTTTACCACCAAGAGTAGGGAGTCCCCCCGGATAGAATATTATCTGTAACTCTCTTTAACATCAAACTCAATGGAACTACCCATAACCTCGACCCCAACATCATGATATGCCACAGACATCAGAAATAGACACTCAACCATCTTCACTGCGGAAGCTTATGCTTATGAATGACAATTGTATCAAATTGTAAGCTGCTCCGGATAAGTACATCTGCCAAATGTCTAAATATTTGAAATTATAATCGTAGGTTGCCCAACAAGTCTGAGAGCATGTGTGTGTTTTCTCCATGTGCAGTTGTGTTTATTGCCGGTAGTGGTATGTATTTGAAATCTGAACCTGAGGGCAACATCATGCTAAAGGTGTCTAAAGCCATAGGGGTGAGTCTGTTTGTTGCACTTGAACATGCTATGGTACTGCTGCTATATTACGCACTGCGTACATCTAGCATACAACTATCGTAGAAGTCACTTGAAACCATTTTTGTTCTCTCCATAGTTTGCTATTAAGAATCGTTTCAAACACAGGAGCAGTAAGTACCCCAAGAGAGAGCACTGGATGGACTGGGCTAATGATAAATATGACGTAAGCTCGACAACCCCTCTGTTTCTTATCCTGGCACTTTATTTTATGAGTTGTAATCGGCATTCTCACTAGAAGGCATATTTCAGTGTGTGATTCAATGTTGTGTCCTGCAGAAACTCCTCATTGCTCAAATTAAGATTGTGCTCAAAGTATTGTTCCTCTACATCCCTCTCCCCTTGTTCTGGGCTGTCTTTGACCAAAAGGTAATATTAACTATTGTAATGATGGAGCAAAAATACATAGTCAGATAATATGTGTGTGATATGGTGTATTGAGACTGCAATTAACAATGTTTTTTCTAATTTGGTCTCCAGGGCTCCCGCTGGACCCTTCAAGCCACCACCATGGATGGGACATTTGTAAGTAATTTAAGTAACATGCTCAGATTTTTCTTCTTTTGCACATATTGCACTTCAAGTCCATCGTCGAATTGTTCAAATACATGACACTGTACAGAACAAGCACACAATATCAATCTCACACATTGTAGAACCAAACTATAAACGCACACAATGTGATGTAAACATAAATAAAAGTACATCGCTGGCTGAACACCACCAAGAGAGAATGAGTCCACCTGAAGAAAGATTAATTTCCAGAACAGGCAATGCAATATGACCTTTTAAACCAACTTTTCCATTTCAGTGTCTTGTCAGGGAAAATTGTGACACCTAAAAATTGTCTGGGTTATGCTAGTTACCTTCTTCATAAATAGCAACTAATCAGCATGCTCAATGAGACGTTACATATCTCTCCTGTGAGCTTCTTTTTCTTCATCACTATTCATTAGTGCCATCAAGTGGCGTCATAAATGCCACTGCATGCATTAAGTCAAATTGTTTAAAGCGCCTGGATGTTTCAATAAAAATATCAATATTTGGCCCCAGTATATCATAACATATCACTGAAAGAAAGCGATACGATATATAGCCATAGCGATATTTTGCCCCACCCCTAGTATATACTGGTGTGTGTTGTTTAACGTCTGCATTGCTTTCTCTGAAACAGGACGTTGACTGGACTTTACCTTAGCCACAAAGTAGTTTAGATACATTGCACATAGTGTTTTATTTAAAACAATAACATTAATTAAACACAATACAAAACATTTAGTACAGTACTGTACAATGCAGTAATTCTTATCTTTGTATCCTTTATAATTCTTGAAACAATGAAGGCAAAAGCAAGTGGAAGACTTCCACGTTTTCTGGCTTTCAAGACTGCAATTCTCTTTCTTGTCTAGTATTGTGTCATTCAGACGTGAATAACATGTACAACAGACTTTTATTTCCTATTACTGTATAATTCTTAACACCTCTGCTGTTAAAGTGAGCAGACGTTGATCAGATGGACCTGTGATGTTTTTGTTGTTATGTTTCCCGTCTGTGTACAGGGATCCCTCATCCTGCAGCCAGACCAGATGCAGGTGAGCGCATTTCTGTCGCACATGTTGAGTTTAGTGTAGCCGGGGTTATACTCGGTGTTCAGACAGTTTTTGTTCATGTTTCTTTGTCCTGAGCAGACTTTAAACCCTATCCTGATTCTCATCCTGGTGCCTGTCATGGACAGAATTGTGTATCCTCTCATCCGAAAGTGTGGCTTCAACTTCACGTAAGGATCCTCGACTTTAGAGAACAGGCCTGAAAATAATGGGACGTAATGAGAAGTTGATTTTAATTATAAATCAGTTTCTTTGTTAATGCCGTTTATAGTGTATAGGAAGACTGAACATTGACTATTGTCTGTAAAAAGAGATGTAAGGCCATGTTTAGGCACATATTTTCTTTGGTACTCTTCTCTGGTGGCTGTGCAGTCGGTCTAATGTAACTGTCATGTCATTCCACAGCCCATTGCAGAGAATAACAGTTGGGATGTTTTTGGGCGCCATGGCTTTTGTCTCTGCAGCTCTGGTCCAGATTCAGATCGATGTGAGTTTTTACGATTCAGCTCGGGTCTGCTAGTAGGAGATGTGCTCTTAATATAGAGATAGTATAGCAGATGTAGTTATAGAACATATATATTTGTTTTAATAGTCTACTGAAACGAATGCATTTGTTTTCAGAAAACGCTGCCAGTTTTTCCATCTCCCACACAAAGCCAGCTAAAAATAGTGAACATGGGAGACACGCAGCTTCAAGTCACCACCGTACCCAGCTATAACGCTCAGATCGGGCCCCTGCAGGTCAGCTGAGAACAAACAATTTTGTTTCTATCAAGTCTGATGGATTACTAAAGTGTTTATGGCTACTACAGAAATTGTTCTGTGAGCCAAGAAGATCTTCATTAGTAATATCTGTCTGTCTGCCTATCCATAGATCTATATATTTGTTTATATCTGTCTGTTTCTCTTACTGTCTATCTATATACAGTGGTGTGAAAAAGTGTTTGCCCCCTTCCTGATTTCCTATTTTATTGCATGTTTGTCACACTTAAGTGTTTCAGAACATCAATCCAATTTAAATATTAGTCAAAGACAACACAAGTAAACACAAAATGCAGTTTTTAAATGGTGTTTATTATTAAGGGAGAAAAAAATTCAAACCTACATGGCCCTGTGTGAAAAAGTGATTGCCCCCTTGTTAAAACATAACTATGGTTTATCACACCTGAGTTCACTGTCTCTAGCCACACCCAGGCCTGATTATTGCCACACCTGTTCTCAATCAGGACATCACTTAAATAGGACCTGCCTGACAAAGTGAAGTACACCAAAGATCCTTAAAAGCTACACATGCCGAGATCCAAAGAAATTCTGTAACAATTGAGAAAGAAAGTAACTGAGTTTTATCAGCCTGGAAAGGGTTATAAAGCCATTTCTAAAGCTTTGGGACTCCAGCGAACCACAGTGAGAGCCATTATCCACAAATGGTGAAGACATGGAACAGTGGTGAACATTCCCAGGAGTGGCCGGCCGACCAAAAATACCCCAAGAGCACAGCGGCCACTCATCCAAGAGCACAGCGGCCACTCATCCAAGAGGTCACAAAAGACCCCACAACAACATCCAAAGAACTGCTGGCCTCACTTGCCTCAGTTAAGGTCAGTGTTCATGCCTCCACCATAAGAAAGAGACTGGGCAAAAATGGCCTGCATGGCAGAGTTCCAAGACGAGAACCACTGCTGAGCAAAAAGAACATTAAAGCTCGTCTCAGTTTTTCCAGAACACATCTTGATGATCCCCAAGACTTTTGGGAAACATTCTGTGGACTGACGAGATAAAAGCTGAACGCTTAGGAAGGTGTGTGTCCCATTACATCTGGTGTAAAAGTAACACAGCATTTCAGAAAAAGAACATTATAGCAACAGTAAAATTATGAGGGTGGTAGTGTGATGGTCTGGGGCTGTTTTGCTGCTTCAGGACTTGGAAGACTTGCTGTGATAAATGGAATTATGAATTCTGCTGTCTACCAAAAAATCCTGAAGGAGAATGTCTGGCTATCTGTTCATGACCTCAAGCTGAAATGAACTTGGGTTCTGCAGCAGGACAATGATCCAAAACACACCAGCAAGTCCACCTCTGAATGGCTGAAGAAAAACAAAATGACTTTGGAGTGGCCTAGTCAAAGTCCTGACCTGAATCCTATTGAGATGCTGTGGCATGAGCTTAAAAAGGCCGTTCATGCTGGAAAAACCCTCCAATGTGGCTGAATTACAACAATTCTGCAACGATGAGCGGCCAAAATTCCTCCACAACACTGTAAAAGACTCACTGCAAGTTATCACAAACGCTTTGTTGCAGTTGTTGCTGCTAAGGGTGGAACAGCCAGTGATTAGGTTTAGGGGGCAATCACTTTTTTCACACAGGGCCGTGTAGATTTTTTTTCTCCCTTAATAATAAACACCTTCATTTAAAAACTGCATTTTGTGGTTACTTGTGTTGTCTTTGACTAATATTTAAATTGGTTTGATGTTCCGAAACACTTAATTGTGACAAACATGCAAAAAAATAGGAAATCAGGAAGGGGGCAACACTTTTTCACACCACTGTATCTGCCTGTCTGTCAACAGATCTGTCTTTGTTTATCTTCCTATATATATTTTTCTGTCTATCTATCTGTCAATATCTTGCTATTTTGTCTGTCTGTTTGTCTATCTGTCTATCAATATCTGTCTACTTATCTACCAGCCTATCTGTTTGTCTGTACATTTAAAGCACATTCACTTCCGTTCTTTACAGGCCAGTGAAAACTACATAACATTTGACCAGCCTGACATAGTAGTGACTATAAATCCTTCTTCTGTCATCAATCAAGAACTGACCCTAACTCAAGGCCAGCGTCAGACCCTCATCATTCCCTCTGATCCTAGTCTCCTCTATCTGGTGAGAAGAACTTAGCGTTCACCTTCTACAAATGACATTTTACATTTCTAATTACAACATTTCTGTTTTAGACCGAAGACTTGACCTCCAAACCAGAGCAAGGCAGTAATGCAGTCAGGTGAGCAGATTCTCGTCGTTAAATTTCATGCCTATGTTGATTGTGTGCTGTATTTAAGGAAGAACATCTTGATGACAGTCTTTTTTTCTTTGCTTTGCACAGATTTGTAAATGGAATGAACATGGCTCTGAATGTGTCAGACTTTGCATTCATTGAGCCATCTGCCATTTCAAACTACACCCTGGTTTCACAGGGCTCGTAAGTTTACCTCTAAACATATTTCTATGTTTATTTATAAGAAAAGCCTATAAATGCTAATGCAGCATGATTTCTGAAGCAATATATTCCGGCGCTCACACTGCCTGTTATTATCCTCTCCTTTAGCCAGAAATTTATCATCAGTGACGGCGTGCAGTCGTGCGAGTTCCCTGCCCATTTTAAATTTGGAAGTGCCAACACCTTCCTGATCCCCAGTACACTCACTTGGACAGAGAAGGTGCGTACTGACATTTGGCATTGTTTTATATTGTATATGATACGTGCTCCTCACTGTCCTCATATATTTGGGGTCATGAGGACATGCATTCACCGATCACTTTATCAGGTACCTCCTTGTTTACACACTCATTCTCCATTTTATCAGTTCCACTTACCAGATGCACTTTGTAGTTCTATAATTACAGACTGTAGTCCATTTTCTCTATATACTTTGTTCGTCCCCTTTTTTCTGTTCTCTAATGCTCAGGACCCCCACAGATCAGGTACTGTTTGGGTGGTGGATCATTCTCAGCACTGCAGTGACACTGTGGTGGAGGTGGTGTGTTAGTGGGTGTTGTGCTGGTACGAGTGGATCAGATACAGCAGTGCTGCCGGAGATTTTGAACACACTGTGTACTCTATTAGACACATCTAATTTGACTCCATGACTTTAATTCGCTCTTAGATTTATCATCTACGCCGCCCAAGGAGGTTGGGTCCTTTTTTGAGTCTTGGTCCTCCCAAGGTTTCTACCTAGAACTAGGGAGTTTTTCCTTGCCACTGTCGCCCTAGGCTTGCTCAATTTGGGATTGGACGTAGTTATTAGGAGATAATCTAAACTTGTAAAGTTGCTTTGAGACAATGCTCCATTGAAAAAAGCGCTATATAAATAAATCTGACTTGACTTGACTTGACTATATGTAGTAAGGACCTTTTCACACCGAGACATTTTAAAATCCGACACGTTTTTTGTCTAAACACTTTGAAAACTCCCTGTCCAGTTTTGCTTTCTTTAATTTCCATTCTCTTTGTCTTGCCTGTCTTTTTCACATTGTCAATTTAAAAAAACAAAGACACGAGCGAAGATTATTGCAGGAAGCATGAACAGATTAGAATGCACTTAAATAAACAAGAAAACAGTTCCATCCAGTCACTGTGAGGTTTATCACCATCATTCTCCAGCCTCTCAGTTCTATTCCACCAGATCTTTTCTTTAATATCCATGTTTTTATAGTCCGCATGTTGCTTGTCCTATAAGCTCTTGTGCTCTGCTACTAGCAGGATGAGCTGTTCTGCCTGGCAACTGAGCTCTGATTGGTCAGCCTGTTTTTAGCTCATCCAAACAACGCAGAAATCAGAACAGGCTCTTATTAAAAATTTTACGCAGCGTTGCAGTCCATCAGTTTCGGACTCGGTGTGAAGGACGCCGTTTTTTCATCTGTAGAAACCGGACATGGTGTGAAAAGGCCTTAAATCAGAGACCACAGAAACACATTTACATTTACAGCATTTAGCAGACGCCCTTATCCAGAGTGACTTACAAGTTATACAATCTTACAATCCAAGCAGTTGTGGGTTAAGGGTCTTGCTCAAGGACCCAACAGTGGCAACTTGGCAGAGGTGGGATTTGAACCCTGGACCTTCTGCTCCATAGTCCAGTACCTTACCCGCTAGACTACCACAGTCCCACAAACACCTTGTTAAATGAGTATTAAAAACTGGTAGGCTAGACTGCTTTGTCAAAGGTATTTGTTTTTCAGTCAGTACACCAACTCTTGTGTATTTGCTCTGCATGTACTCTAGTGTGGTGGCGGTATCATACGGGTAGAAGACATCAAGCCAAATTCTGTGCACATGGCCTTTCAGGTCCCTCAGTATTTCTTAATTACTGCAGGAGAAGTCGTGTTTTCTGTCACCGGCCTGGAGTTCTCTTACTCACAGGTAAGCAGCTGTTTATGTCGCACTTTCATGGGTTGGCAATAATTGGTGTTCGCAGCTTTCCCCAGTTGAGTGATGGCGTGAGACTTGCTGATGGTTCATTACGTGTTTATTGTTCACAACCATGAAACAACAATTACAAACAAAAAGAAATGCATTAAGAACCATATGTGTATCCAACAGTTCTCGTTTCCGTTACACCTTCCACAATAGCCTTCCATTACATTACACCTCAGTTGCATTCCATAATAGAAAGCCATTTAGTAGAATAAATGAGTTTAACATTTCATAAAAAATCCACTTAACACTTGTAGAAATAAACATTTAGAACTCATCAGTTAACTGCAGGCTATATAACCCAAGTCAGCTTGAAGATGGTTACGAACAGCAAATTACACAAAAGCCTGCTAAAACGGACAATAACGAATGAAGTTTGAACTCTGGAACGTGTTCTCTGCTAGGGCTTGGAACGTTCTGAACCAGTGAGTTTTCACAGCTGAACTAAATACAGTAGTACCTCGGTTCTCGCTTGTCAAGAACCGAAAATGACGAGTACCAAGGAAATGTTTCCCACAAGTTGGGTTGGGCATCACATGATTGGCACTGATCGAGAGGGTACTTGTGTGACGCTGGGACTTGAACCCAGGTCGAGCATCACCCAGGGGGGAGGTCAGACAGGGGGCTCAACCACCAGTGCTGCGACTCTTAACCAGCCTTGCTATGGACTGATGCACCGTTCAGGGTATATACTCATCAGCACCCTGTGCATTCATTTACATTTACACTTACAGCATTTAGCAGACGCCCTTATCCAGAGCGACTTACAATTGGTACAGTCTTACAATCCATGCAATTGTGGGTTAAGGGTCTTGCTCAAAGACCCAACTGTGGTAGCTTGGCAGAGATGGGATTTGAACCCTAGGACCTTCTGGTCCAGAGTCCAGTACCTTACCCACTAGGCTACCACAGTCCCACATTCCAAGATCCAAATCATCAGTGCTGAATTATTTGCTTTGTCCCGGCAGGCACCAAGTAACATGAAGGCAGTGCTGCAGGCTGGATGGCTCGTAGCTGTGGCTGTGGGCAACATCATTGTGATGATTGTAGCAGAGCTGTCAAGGTTACCTAAGCAGGTATTTAATACACCCTTATAAACAAGACATGCTGTACAATCACATTAACACCAAGAGCCAGTATGTATTCTAAGAAGTACAGTTGTGTGTATGCTGATGTTTAATTGAATACCCATTTGTGTATGTGTGTGTTTTCCTCCACAGTGGTCAGAATATGTGCTGTTTGCCTCTCTGTTAGTAGGAGGGTGCATTGTCTTTTCTATAATGGCTTACTTCTATACTTACGTTGATCCTGCTGAGATTGAAGCCCAGTACAAGGAGGATCTGGAACCAGAGGATAAAAAAGAGAAAGAAATGAATACTGTTGCTATAGAAACAAAAGAAAAGCAGGACCATGATGAGGAACTCAAAATGACTAAAATCTGAAATGTGTGTCTTTATACATCGTAACATCTAAATACAGGATTGTTATAGTATTAGTATTAGTTGTGTTTTTTCCCGATGTGAATAGCTGAATTCAGTTGTGATAAATTATCAGACATATATTGCTGTATTTTTCAAATGAATGAATATTTTGTATATGTATTAAGTATGTGCACAGGCATGCATTTTCTATTCAACCTCATTTTAATGCAATCAGATGACCTACAGAACTTGTCTGTCTGTGTGTCTGTATATTTCTGTATATAAACAAATGACCTTGGTGTATATGCAGCAACTTCATTACCTCCTAACAAGTGACTATGTGGTCTGGGATATATTAAAGGATAAGTAAACAGTCTGTGCAAATTGTTATAGCCAGACGACTGCGTCAGCGCATCTTCTAAACAATAATCAGCAGTGGTGAGGACTTGGTGACAGCGGTCAGTGGAGGGACAAACCACCAACATTAAACAGAGTGTTGGGCATCCAATGTCCATGAATCCCCAAAGGCGACAAATTCTATTCTGTCTGGTAAGAACCGAGAGAAGAGATCCTGTGGTACCATCACCCAAATGTTTAATACTGGTTACAAGAGAAATTCCCAGAAGTTGAATTAGTTCATCTGGACATGAAGTTTTCTGGGTGAAACGTTTCATCACTCATCTACTGTAAGTGACTTTTTCAGTCTCAGCTAGTTGGAAAACTTCCCCAATCTTACATACAGCATATTTGCATAATATACAGTGGTGCTTTACAATGTTCTATGTTTATACATAAATATGACCTAAAACATCATCAGATTTTCTCACAAGTCCTAAAAGTAGATAAAGAGAACCCAGTTAAACAAATGGGACAAAAATATTATACTTGGTCATTTACTTATTGAGGAAAATGATCCAATATTACATATTAGTGAGTGGCAAAAGTATGTGACCCTCTAGGATTAGAAGTTAATTTGAAGATGAAATTAGAGTGAAGTGTTTCAATCAATGGGATGATAATCAGTTGTGAGTGGGCACCCTGTTTTATTTAAAGAACAGGGATCTATCAAAGTCTGCTCTTCACAACACATGTTTGTGGAAGTGTATCATGGCACGAACAAAGGAGATTTCTGAGGACCTCAGAAAAAGAGTTGTTGATGCTCATCAGGCTGGAAAAGGTTACAAAACCATCACTAAAGAGTTTGGACTCCACCAATCCACAGTCAGACAGATTGTGTACAAATGGAGGAAATTCAAGACCACTGTTACCCTCCATAGGAGTGGTCGACCAACAAAGATCACTCCAAGAGCAAGGCGTGTGATAGTTGGCAAGGTCACAAAGGACCCCAGGGTAACTTCTAAGCAAATGAAGGCCTCTCTCACATTGGCTAATGTTAATGTTCATGAGTCCATCATCAGAAGAACACTGAACAACAATGGTGTGCATGGCAGAGTTTCAAGGAGAAAGCCACTGCTCTGTTTTGTGGACGGATGAGACCAAAATAGAACTTTTTGGTTTAAAAGAAAAGCGTTATGTCTGGAGAAAGGAGAACACTGCATTCCAGAATAAGAACCTTATCCCATCTGTGAAGCATGGTGGTGGTAGTATCATGGTTTGGGCCTGGTTTGCTGCATCCGGGCCAGGACGCCTTGCCATCATTGATGGAACAGTGAATTCTGAATTATATCAGAGAATTCTAAAGGAAAATGTCAGGACATCTGTCCATGAACTGAATCTCAAGAGAAGGTGGGTCATGCAGCAAGACAACGACCCTAAGCACACAAGCTGTTCTACCAAAGAATGGTTAAAGAAGAATAAAGTTCATGTTTTTGGAATGGCCAAGTCAAACCAGATACTGAAAGCAAAGGGTCACATACTTTTGCCACTCACTAATATGTAATATTGGATCATTTTCCTAAATAAATAAATAAATGACCAAGTATAATATTTTTGTCTCATTTGTTTAACTGGGTTCTCTTTATCTACTTTTAGTACTTGTGTAAAAATCTGATGTTGTTTTAGGTCATATTTATGCAGAAATATAGAAAATTCTAAAGGGTTCACAAACTTTCAAGCACCACCGTATAAAACTTGAAGAAGTTTTCCAACTAGCTGAGATTGAAGAAGTCACTTACAGTAGATGAGTGACGAAACGTTTCTCCCACAAAACCTTAAGTCCAGATGAATTAATTCAATTTATGGAATTTTCTCACTTGGATTATTGAGCCAACATCAAGTTACAAGAGAAATGTGTCACAACACAGCGCCCCCTGCTGTGTATGAAGCTACATAGCCTTAGACCACTCATTATTAGTTTACCTGGCAAATAATGACGGTAGGATGCATTGTAGGAAGAAAACGTGCGGTGGAGGGAATGTGATGCTCTGAGCAATGTTGTGTTGGGAAATTCTTGGTCCAGGTACTCATATGGGTGTTAATTTGACATGTATCTTTTACCTAACATTGTTCTGGACTATGTACACACAGACGAGCCGAAACGTTATGATCATCTAGTTGCAGAGCTTTATAAAGGCTGACAACAACGGGTGACTTTCAAACTTCTCAGGTTAGTGTTAGATTTCGGGTTTTCATCGTGAACACATCTGATAATAATTTGTGGCGTTTTGAAGATCATTTTGGAAGTAATTAGTTTCAGTGGTTCAATCACAGAGCAACCTGATTGCCCTGATTGGCTGGATGTTGGTGCTCCACATGATTGTTTCCCCTCCAGTGCCGGTAGCAATAATACAGACCAGGGCTTTTCTTCGGCCCAATCAATATTTTATTGACTGTGAGGAGAACATGTTGTATGTAGTACAAACTATGTTCTGGCTTCACTTACCATAACTTTAACATTTAGTTTTAGATTCATATGGAAGTTATTTATTAACAGAAGGTGTTGGGGTGAAGAAGTTTAACTACCTGTCCGATGTCTCATGGTACTGTGTGCTCAGGGTCAACCTTATGGTGACTCTTAATCTATCCATTGTATCTTCTGCATAACAAAGGCAGTAGGACTTTGTGTTAGTGTGTATATAATGTTTTCTCAGAATGAACAGCATTTAACTACTTATTACGTCGAATTGGTTTCAAATATTTTATTTACAACTAAAACAGTTGGTTCCTGACGAACCTTGTGAGGGACTGGCATTCTGCCCAAGGCGGCCTTATTCTTTATGGCAGAGCTAAATAATGAGTGGGGCATCCAAAAACCACAGGGTGGCAGCATATTCATGCACGCAGAGTGTGGTTTGCTGGTTTAAGACTGCCTTTTACAGCTGTACCATCATATGGTTTGAAAACGCATATAATCATAATATAAATTTGAACATTGTGTTATTAATGTATTAACATTGTGTTAACTTGCTTCAGTAAAGCTGAACGTGACATTTACTGTTTCAGTGACCTCCCCAATACTGCATCCTTCCATTGGTCCATAAATTTGTGAACAAAATGAATGAAGTGTTTAATATATACTTTAAAACACTACTGCCTATGCATGTTTTAAGTTAAACGAAATGGCTGTAGTGATGATAAAGCTTACATGAATTAAGCTTATTAAGAAACGTTTGGCAGGAATGAAGTTTGGTGCCCCCTGAAACAGGGCCTGGCCTGCATCCTGTGTTCTTTGAATGCAGGTCCCAGAGCCAACGAGACCCTATCCACATTATCTGGGGTACCCCATGCCTAATACGCTAACCTACCACCGCAGGGACCTGGGTTTCACCTTTACCTTTACGGAATTTAGCAGACGCCCTTATCCAGAGCAACTTACAATTGGTACAATCTTACAATCCAAGCAATTGTGGGTTAAGGGTCTTGCTCAAGGACCCAACAGTGGCAGCTTGGCAGAGGTGGGATTTGAACCCTAGACCCTAGACCTAGACCTTCTGGTCCAGAGTCCAGTACCTTAACCACTAGGCTAGCACAGTCCTAGGTTTTGGTTCTGGCGGAACCTTCCAGATGGGACAGACATGATTTGGCTTTGTTTGAGGTTGGAAGGCCGATCATGGTCAGCCTACTGGATTCTGGATAAGCAGGTCTAGGGCTCCAATCCCATCTCTGCTAGTCTTGTGTCCTTCAGCAAGGACCCACTTGGATTGTAATGTTGTATTAGTTCTTAATAAGGGCGTCAAGTAAATGTTTATGTATTGCACGAATGCATGGCACTATTAAATTACTCTTTCAATATTAATTAATAATTAGCATACATAACATAATGTTCCATTAAAGACATAAATAGCTGTTTCGTAATTTATTTGCATCACAAGCAAAAAAACACAACAACAATAAATTAAAATAATGAATGCTGTATGGTGGCACGTTGGTGTTTTTGTTTAGCAACAACAAAACCGTACAGTAATTCGGCTCCGCGGGCGAATTTCAAATCGCCCAACTGTTTGACAACAAGGGCACTAAAAAGGACACAAAATGTGCCGTTCAGGTAATAGATAGTGCGCTTAAAAAGGGAGGGAGCTGTTTTTTGGGATACGTGACCTAGCAGCTAACGGTACCTCGAAGAGCGATTGGTCAGATCGCTTCACCCCGCCTTGATTTGATCAGCGGTTTCAATATGGCCGGGGTTTGAGCGAAGAGTGAGGAGGATGGGATTAGTTGCTGTTTATTTGAGGGCAGCCTGTGGTTTTAAGGCGGGTTTAGTTGTAGACACTTTATTATTTACACGCATAGCGGTTTAACATGTTATGGAAAATTGTTTCAGCTGTTTGGACGTTAGTTAGAGAGTCTTAGTTTAGCTGTAACGAACCAGTGCAGCGAAATTAAGCTTTACGCAACATTAGTGACCTGGAGCTTTATGACATTAATTAATGAATTTATTAAGCATGTTTACTAATTGCCCTATTCTAGTTAATTGAGCTTCTATTAGTCTTAGACCAGATATAACAAAGAGATGAAGACTTTTGTGAAAGCCTTGCGAGGTTTCTAGAAGTTAATAGTTAGGATTTACTTCTCACCCGCTGTGTTAATTGGATCCTTTTATTTTAATGTAATTTTCTCGACATGTTTTATATATTTTATTTAGCTTTCTATACATGGAAACGCCGCAAAACTCCACCTAGTCCACTTTAAACTTCTGGAAGTTTACATGACTTGAAAATACTGCTCCCCTTTTATGTTTTTAAGGTGTATTTTTGTTGTGTACGTTGATGACTCACCTGGAGGGTTGAACCAGCAGATCCTTCCTCTACTGCAAGTCCAGTAAATTTGAAGATTTATTTTTTTGTTTTGGAGTGACCTCTTTGAGAATCAGGAGTCATGGCTCATCACTACGCAGTCCAAAAAGGTCTTACAGGGGTGCAGGTAAGGTTAAGATTTTCTCAGTTCTATCAGACGTGATTCAAACCAAACTATCATGCACAGCACAGTGAAGTCACTCACGTCCAAGACACCAGTTTGAGATGATTTGAGCTTTGTGACATGGTGGGTTATCCTGCTGGAAGTAGCCATTAGAAGATGATACACTGCTCATAGTGGATGCACTCGGTCAGCAACGATGCTCAAATGGTATTAAGGGTCCAAAGTGTTACAGCACCACCAGCAGCCTGAACTGTTGATACAAGGCAGGATGGATCCATGCTTTCATGTTGTTTACACCAAATTCTGACCCTACCCACCGAATGTTGCTGCAGAAATCAAGACTCGTCAGACCAGATGGTTTTCCTGATCTTATGTTGTCCAATTTTCGTGCCCCTGTGAGAATTGTATGCTCAGTTGCCTGTTCTTAGCTGATAGGATTGGCCCCTGGTGGGGTTCTGCTTTAAGATTGTGCATTTGGAAATGCTCTTTTGCGTACCTTCGTTGTAACGAGTGACTCTGTGAACATAAGCGAGAGCTGGACGAAGGGTTACGTCTGTTTACCGGAAATTATTTGAATTTTCGATTCTTAGAGAACAAGTTTGCCACAACCATTCACCACTGTTGAATTTGAATGCACCTCATATTTAAGGCTGGAGAGACTGATTTGCTTTGGTTCACTTTTATTACCGCTACTTAGCACATCATTGGTTTTAAGTTTTGATAGGAAAAGGTTTTATTTATCTTTAGCAGGATGGTTCATTAATGCAGTGAATTAGAAAAAAATGCCTTATTGTCTTCATTGTTAGTTGGCCAATGTGTTAACAATTTCAAACTAAATGTAAGGCTGATGGCTACATAAGACCTATTTGGTAACTACTGGATTCCTATTTGGATTCATACTCTGAATAATCAATTATTCGTTTCAGTAATGGTTTAATAATCGTTTCAGATTATTTGACTATCAAGATGGTCATTTGTTGCAGCTCTAGTTTGTTTATTTCTAGAGTTCAACACTTTCCTAAGCTCGGTTTGTTCAATATGTGTTCATTTCCACTCTGTGGCCCACAATCTATGAGTATGTTTACTCTCTATTAACTCTTTAACCTTCTGTTTTATGGTTTGCATCGATATCACCTGCAACGTGAGAGATACTCAGAGTTGTTCTACCACCAACAGATTTCTAAGCACATTGTGATGTGTCTTGCTGTCATTTCTTAATGTGTTGCAATCCCTGTGGTTTTTCATTTGAATGATACTACTTTTGTTTCCTGGGGAGTTTCCTAACCAGCCAGCTGCCGTGTAAATGCACCGGAAGCAGCAGTTAAGTGTGGAGCTGTAATGCTTTATCATCATATGTTGCTTTTATAAAACACACCTTTATCAGCGTCTCAGGTTCCTTCAACTTTTCCTGGCTGTAAATACTTCATCTGTAATCTATAACTGTCTTTTAGTGCTGGACGAACTGTGTAGACTAGGGGTGGGTATTGGAAAGGTCTTCACGATATGATGTGTATCACTATACCTGGGTTAGGATACGATTGCAGCAAAAAAAAAAAAAAAAAACCCCCCCCTCCCCTGGGTTAGTCCTACGATTGCAGCACGTATACACACTGCGATAACGATGTCATCTTACCACATGCACATTGAATAATCCAGTGCACAAATTGGAGAGGGGGTTAAAAGCCGAGGATGTACTGTACCGTGACGTTTCCCCACATGCCACTGGCTTTTTCTACATGACAGTGGCACGTGCCACTGCCACAAGCGCCCCCTAGCGGTAACATGACAGTTAACTGCACTGGCTTCAATTGCATGCCAATGAACAGGCCATTGGCACGTGGCCACTGCCACAAAGCGCCCCCCTAGCTCGTACATGAACAGTTACTGCACACTGGGCTTCAGTGGCAATGCCAATCGCCCCCTACCGGTACATGACAGTTACTTTACTACTGGCTTTACTCAGTGGCATTGCCAATGAACAGGCCAGTGGCACGTGCCACTGCCCCAATCGCCCCCCAGCGGTACATGACAGTTACTGCACTGGCTTCAGTGGCATGCCAATGAACAGGCCAGTGGCACGTGCCACTGCCACAAGCGCCCCCTAGCGGTACATGACAGTTACTGCACTGGCTTCAGTGGCATGCCAATGAACAGGCCAGTGGTACGTGCCACTGCCACAAGCTCCCCCTAGAGGTACATGACAGTTACTGCACTGGCTTCAGTGGCATGTCAATGCAAAGGCTTACATGACAGTGGCACGTGACGGTGCATAACCGATGAATATAGTGGCAAGGCTTACATGGCTCGTATGCACTACACTTTTAAAACATATAACTTAAACCACTTAACATGCAGACTCCCTGCATGTA
This sequence comes from Ancistrus triradiatus, assembly GCA_025084515.1. Lineage (NCBI taxonomy): Eukaryota > Metazoa > Chordata > Actinopteri > Siluriformes > Loricariidae > Ancistrus > Ancistrus triradiatus. The sequence continues at coordinate 83,494 of JAJAGP010001047.1, forward strand.
TTTTAGATCATTTCAGCAAAATATGGGGTTTATTTTTATATAACTCAAGTCAAGTCAAGTCAGATTTATTTATATAAGTGCTTTTTTACAATGGAGCATTGTCCTCAAAGCAACTTTACAAGTTTAGTATTAGCTCCTAATAACTACGTCCCAATCCCACTCTCATCTAACTCTATGTTTTAGGATCATTTACAATTTAGAATACCGTTAAATGTCCTTCACATAAACCTGAAAATGGTGAAATAGTGTATTGTAGAACTGTGATTTTACTGAACTATTTTGTAAATACTTTGTGTTTGTGCAAATTTGATGTTTATTTTAATTTCCGAATGTTTATAATTATGCTATTCAATAAAGGCTTTGCTTTAAGGCCATTTCACTCCGCTCTCAGTGAATTGATAGCCTATATGTTTTTACCTTTATAACTATTGTGCTGCTGCTGTCACTGCTGCAGCTGCTGATTATTGTTATTACATATAGACAATATAGTTTATGTATATACCCCTAGCGGTGCATGACAGTTACTGCAGTGGCTTCATTGGGCTGCCAGTGGCATGTGCCACTGTCACAAGAGCCCCCCTACCGGTGCATGACGTTGTACTGGCAGTGGCTTGGCTTGCATGACACGTGGCAAAGTGACAGTGTCACTAGCGCCCCCCAGTGTCCCACATATGACACTCATTACAGTCCCACTAAACTACATGAAATGTGGCAAGGCAGGATCTAATATAGTGTAACGTGTTTTAAGTTACGCTAGCATTCTTGTCCAGAAATACCGACCCTTATTTAGACCTGGCGCCAGCCTTTTTACGCATCTTACAGGACATGGTTAATTTTTGAAATTTTTATTTTACTTTTTTCACAGCTAACCAAGCTCACTCACATTATTATGTGTTTTTGGTCCATTTCATTGGCTATATTTTAATAATTTAAAGTTTTTTTTTTATTAGTGTGGTCTTGATTTTTATTAGTGTGGTCTCGTGGTTTTTGCATTTGTATTTATTGAATTTCTCTCATCTATTTATTTATATATATATGTATAGTATTTTCTATAAAGTTTTTTTCTTTGTCTTGCATTTGTATATATGTTTACATTAGTATAGTTTTATCAGTTTTTTTGTCTTTCTAGGCAGTTTTTTAAAAATTACATTGTGTAAACTGTGGCCCTTTTTGGCCTTCCTAAAGGGTTGAAGGGTGGGTTTGCCCAGAGCTCCACAACCTAGAACCACCACTGCTTGTAGTGGCTCACTAAGTAGCATAAAACAGTATATTACATGATTTCCACAAGACTGTAGCTACTTTTTCAAATATGTGTGAATATTTTCTCATGTTGCTGGTGGTGATTGCTACCAGAGAAACATGCAATTTATTGTTTTCACAAAGAACTTTTTTATTAGCAAATATCTAATAGAAAAATAATTTTAAAAATTATATGGAAAAAATATAATAGCCAAAATCTAAATAAGTACAATTAAATAATTAAATAAAACAACAGTCTCCAGTGGACAGTGATATTTCTGCTGCATATCGGCAGAGTCCCTCGTGTCCTGAGATTATTGTGATAGTCACCTTAAAAGATAATATGACATCAGAAACAGTACAGCTTCATAACTTTATGCATATGTTAATAATGTTCTTACCTCTGGAAGCAAGACATCAAACACCAGATTCAGGTCTTGACAGTCATTACCCAGGCTCAGAGCATTTTTTATTTTGTCTATCAATGAAAGTGTCTTAAACACCACGTTTTGATGCATGGCAAAAGCAAGGAATTGTAAATTTTCCTGTTTAGAAGAAAAATGTATTAAGATTTGTTATAGCTCAAAATCACTACACACACACACACACACACACACACACACTCTAAATGTAAAACAAACTTTAACATTTAAATATTACATGGGCTAGGGACACCAGAACATTTGTTGGCCTATAATATGAAAATTTGTTTATATATGCAGTAAAACATTGACACCATAATGAGTAGGACAGCAATAAACAATAAAACTGTTCACGTACACAGCGTGTTTGATGCAACAGTCAAACAACTAAACAAAAACAAAACGAACAGTCATGCAATATGAACAGTTAATAGACTATGATCACAAAAATGGCACTTGCTTGACGAATTCAGAAATGCATGGTTAATTTGGTTTTCTATACTGTCTCATCAGTTTGGTGCTTATTTATCATGCTTGCAGTTTTGACTTGTTAGACCCATTTAAACGTTCTCTACTCAACCTGTCCACATGTTTGTTTGTGATTCAGGGGTGAGGTAAAAAGAAAGCTATTCAGAGTTTGTTCGTTTTTGTTTTTGTTTTTTTGTGCTGTTTATCAAAAAAAAAAAACGTGGGTCCATGTTTTGACAACTCTACAAAATGCATCTACTTTATTTATCAGCTTCCATGAATACCAACTTTGTTTTAATAATGCATTCGAGTTATTATTATACATCATTAATTATATTAGTAGTCGCACTACTTATACTGAAGTTTGTGGCGTCATCTAAAACGTATGTTTACGGTACCCGGCAGAAAATAGCTTGCTCGCGCTTTTTAGTAGCTACAGAGATCTGTTACTACAGCCTAGGCCTGTGTGTAGGATAATATAAAAAAATGTTGGACAGTCAGATCTACTCTGTTATTAAAAATAAAAAAAAATCAATGTTTTCATTAAATCTCTTAACTTTATTATTATATAATATTTTTATAACATAATAAAAAGCTATATTTTTAATCACACCTACCTTCTCCAAACTTACATTGTGTTTGGTACTTTGACATTTAACTTTGACAGTTATAATTTAAAATTCCCATAAAGCATGCAAATCAAATGAACGCCACTATGTTTTGAAGGAACACTTTCCTATGTAACCTCGCGTTGTGACGTTTCAAGTGTTTTTACTGTAGGACTTTCTATAGCTATGGGGGTGGCCACAATTCTTGTAAAAGTCTTCCGTTCTGTATGGAGCACAAATGAAGCCCTAAAAAACATGCAAATAAAAAGTAAACAAACATACAGTTTGGATGTCCCTCTGACAGGAAGTGCGAACTCTAAACCCCACTCAACAGGGTGTTACCAACCATAGTTGCCATAGTAACCTGACCTTTATGACCTGACTCCACTGTGCTGCCCTAATGAAAGGTAGTGGGATCAAGTTTCACAACATAGTTACACAACATGTTAAACTACAGAAGACAAGCTTCCAGTGACCACATAATCCATCAAATCTAAACAGATTGTATTCACTGTAAAGCAGCACAACTCTTGACTTTCCTTCTGGGATTAATAAAGTGATCTGTATATCTATTATTTAATTGTAATACTAGAAAAGCTTTGCTTACTAGCAAAAAAATAACATGAAAATAAGTTTTTCATACCAAGTTGATAATGCTGATTGTTAGGTACAGATTACAAAACTTTCAAGAGGATTCATAAATAGGTATTATAAATCCTATAACTCCTCCTTATACGTGCATTTATGATGACATTTTCTAAGTGGTATAAAACAACAAAGGGCTGTGTATTTTTCATTCCATGACAAACAAATTCTGTTTCCTTACATAAAAAAAATCAATGGATATCATACCTTGAGTGTGACATGCCTACCTGGCATGAGAATGTTTAAGACTAAAACTATTTTAATCATAATACTTTACATAATATTTTAATATATTTATAATATAATAACAATAATCAGCAGCTGCAGCAGTGACAGCAGCAGCACAATAGTTATAAAGTTAAACATAAAGGCTACAATCACTGAGAGCGAGTGAAATGGCTTAAAGCAAAGCCTTTATTGAATAGCATAATTATAAACATTCGGAAATTAAAATAAACATCAAATGCACAACACAAAGTATTTACAAAATAGTTCAGTAAATCATAGTTCTACAATACACTATTTCACCATTCAGGTTTATTGTGACAGACATCTAACTATATTCTAATTGTAAATGATCCTAAAACATAGTTATATATAAAAATAAACCCCATATTTTGCTGAAATGAAATCTAAAATATCAAATGCAGGGAGTCTGCCATGTTAAGTGTTTTAAAAGTAACAAAAGGATTATATGTTTTTAAAAAGTGTAGTGCATACGAGCCATGAAAGCCTTGCCACTATGCTGAAATGATCTAAAATACATGCAGGGAGTCTGCATGTTAAGTGGTTTAAGTTATATGTTTTAAAAGTGTAGTGCATACGAGCCATGTAAGCCTTGCCACTATATTGATTAGTTACACACCGTCACATGCCACTGTCATGTAAGCCTTTGCATTGACATACCACTGAAGCCAGTGCAGTAACTGTCATGTACCGCTAGGGGGCGCTTGTGGCAGTGGCACGTGCCACTGGCCTGTTCATTGGCATGCCACTGAAGCCAGTGCAGTAACTGTCATGTACCGCTAGGGGGCGCTTGTGGCAGTGGCACGTGCGACTGTCATGTAGAAAAAGCCAGTGGCATGTGAAACGTCACGGTACAGTACACTCCTCGGCTTTAACTGCTGCTGACAAATTGAGTCAAAACACTGTACTGACATGTACAGACACATATAGTGTAGTTTATACCCTCCATTGGAATGTTTTTTCTTCCTCATGTACAGTGGGGCAAAAAAGTATTTAGTCAGCCACTGATTGTGCAAGTTCTCCTACTTAGAAAGATGAGAGAGGTCTGTAATTTTCATCATAGGTACACTTCAACTATGAGAGAAAAAATTAGATTTTAATACAGTCGAGTGTTTGTGGGCTGGACTATCAAGTCTGATCCATGGATGCCCCACTGGGTGACTTACAAGACTCAAGGGGTCTGCTGTTCATGTTTTGGTGGCTCTATGGGGATCTATTCAGTATTAGGCAGAAGGTTTTAATGTTATGGCTGATCGATTAAATCAACTCGACACTGGTTCACTCAATTCCTGTGTTGTTTTTAATTCCTTAAGAGGAAAGTGCCAACTTCATGAGTTAATGTTTAGAAGGCAGTTGTTAAGCTCTCAAGTCAGATTTACTATGACAGAATATTTTCTCCAAGCAGCTTTACAAACATGGTTTATAAACATTATACAGATTTGCAGAGTGATTTATTGGCTGGATGTTTGTTTATTAACAGCTAAAACAAGTGCCAATAAACCATGCTAAACCACAAGTTGTTGTCCGTTTTGTGTCTCCAAGAAGTTGTAGGATCTATATTTACTTTTGGTTTGCATTCTCACCACCAGTAGGAACAGTGTGTGATGCTGAAGTGTTCCGTTCCACACTTCCAGTTCACCATTATACACTGCCTGGCCAAAAAAAGGTCACACGCTAATATTTCGTTGGACCGCCTTTAGCTTTGATTACAGCACACATTTGCTGTGGCATTGTTTCCACAAGCTTCTGCAGTGTCACAACATTTTCATTATAAAGAGTTGCATTCATTTCTCCCCAAGATGTTGTATGGATGATGGGAGATTTGTTCCACTGCGTGAAGTCTTCTCCAGCACATCCCAAAGATTCTCAATGGGGTTCAGGTCTGGATTCTGTGGTGGACAATCCATGTGTGAAAATGATGGCTCATGATCCCTGAATCACTCTTTCACAATTTGAGCTCGATGTATCCTGGCATCGTCATCTTGGAATATGCCCGTGCCATCAGGGAGGAAAAAATTAATTGATGGAGTAACCTGGTCGTTCAGTATATTCTACTCATTCTTTGGGAACAAGGTTGCTGAACCTAGACCTGACCGACTGCAGGCACTAGGCATGATGGGTGCATCACTTCAGCCGCGTCTCTTCTTCCCCTGATGCGCCCATCACTCTGGAACAGGGTAAATCTGGACTTATCAGACCACATGACCTCCTTCCATTGCTCCAGAGTCCAATCTTTATGCTACCTAGCAAATTGAAGACATTTTGCCAGTTATTCTCACTGATAAGTGTTTTTTCTTAAGGCTACACAGCTGTTAAGTCCAAGTCCCTTGAGTTTCGTTTGCATTGTGCCTGTGGAAGTGCTCTTACTTTCACTATTAAACATATCCCTGAGTTCTACTGTTGTTTTTCTATGATTTGATTTCACCAAGCGTTTAAGTGATAGCCGATCACATTCATTTAAGATTTTTTTCCAAGCACATTTCTTCCATGAAGATGGTTTCCCCACTGTCCTTCCACTTTTTAATAATGCATCAGACAGTTCTTAACCTGACTTTAGTAGTTTCAGCATTCCTTAGATGTTTTCTCTGCTTGATTCATGGCAATAATATGACCCTTTTGAAACAGATGATCATCCTTTCCATGACCACAGGATGTCTTTCGACGTGGTTGTTTAAGAAATGAGAAGCTACTCACTGCGTCAGTTAAGGTTAAAGGACTTGTTGCCAGCTGAAACATCATCACCAATGCAGTAATTATCCGATGGGAGGCTCTTACCTGTTTGCTTAGTTAAATCCAGGTGGTGACCTTTTTTTTTTTTTTGGCCAGGCAGTCTAATTCTGTGTGTGCATGTAGAGAAGCTCTGTATCAGAGAGGACGATCAGCTGATAGCGTGTTTATACCTGATAATGACTGCTTTTGATCTGAATCAGTCAGCTCATCTTTTGATGTTGGCTATTTAACTGTGGCCTTTTTAATCTGAGAGGCTGACGTTTGAAACTGTGTCAGTAATACTTGTGGTTCATCAGAGGTTGAGATTCATCATGATGTAGAAGCCACACTGATGGCTGAGTAAACATCATGGGGTTTCCAGCACGGCAGCTCTTTCCTGTTATATAGAATCTACAGAGTAAAGGTTTCACCACCTGGCTGAACACTTTAATGCTGAGATGCATTTATGATGCAAGTGCTCAGTAGTCTAGAATTTTAACCTGACCTGATTAGTCAAATCTGCACCAGTTAATTGGCGGTACAGTCTAATATCCAGAATGGATTCCAGTCACATTTATTTACACAGCACTTTATACAACTGTGCCTGGTCTCACTGCGGCTGTTCAACTTTCTAGGCCTACAGGCCCAATTGAGCAAGCCTAGGGTAACAGTGGCAAGGCAAAACATTGGGAGGAAAGACTCAAAAAGGGACCCAATCTCCTCGGGCAGCCTAGATGTTATGCTTAAAAATTAAACCACGTTACACATTATGTTTTGTAGTAATAGTTTAAATACACAGAAGCTAAATAAGAATTAAGAAACTGAACATAAGGAAAACATAATAAATAAAATGACATACAATAATAATACAAAAATGAAATGCAATAATATATGGACCTGTAATAAAGAGAACACAATTTATGCAATAACATTGTGAAAATTAAACTATAGGATATAACACAATAGTGTGTATATATAATGAATAAAATAATAAATTAGTCATTCTTTTGTGGGCTGCCTAGTTCAGAAACAAAGGATGCAAAACCGATTCAGATTTGGCTCCCCTTTTTACGCCAAGTGGGGATAATATAATAAATTAAATAACATATTATGAAATGTTTACTATAATAAATTCAACAGAATACAATATTATGAAGAGTATAATAAAATAGACAATTAAAGCAATACATTATATAATAAGTAGAAACTATATTATTTAATCCAGTGGGACTGTGGTGGCGTAGCGGTTAAGGTACTGGACTATGTACCAAAAGGTCCAGGGTTCAAATCCCACCTCTGCCAAGCTGCCACTGTTGGGTCCTTGAGCAAGGCCCTTAACCCACAATTGCTTGGATTGTAAGATTGTATCAATTGTAAGGCTCTGCATAAGGGCGTCTGCTAAATGCTGTAAATGTAAACAGGGTCTCTGTAGGTCCTTGGTCTTCAGCAGGTAAGTTTTGTTGGCATGGCATTCTCAGTCAACCGGTGGAGGCAAGGGTGAGTTATTACCCTCTGATGTGGTCTGAATATCGGTATGAGGACTAGAACTGATGATGGAAGCACAGCTTGAGTGGAGCCGGATTTCTGCCTCACGTGGGGTTGCCGATGTCTCGTGATCCCTCTTGGCTGTGTCTCCTTCTGGTTCTCCTCTTTCTAGCTATGCTGCTATAGCTAATGCTGCCGGGGTCTCATGCTACACATGGCATCTGTGATTGTTAATAGACACTGTGCTCTTAATCAATAACTAATTACATTTCCTGTTTTCTGTCAGAGATGTGTTTTGGTTCCCATTCATGCCCCACACATGATGTTCATCCACATCAGCTCCAGCCCCACCATACCCGGCCAGACCAGAGGGCAGTAACTCTCTTCCTCCTCCGGTTATCTGGGGTCGAAGTGTCGCCTAGGACTTTCCTGCTTAGACTCAGGATCCTAGAGTGACTCTGTGTATCGGACTACTTGTGCATATTTTACATTTTATTTGAACTATCACTCCAAGACTTATTAGTTTAGATAAATTGCCTTCATTCTTCCATTTATCATCTATGCCGCCCAAGGTTTCTTCCTCATAACGCTTAGGGGGTTTTTCCTTGTTACTGTCGCCCTAGGCTTGCTCAGTTTGGGATTGGACGTAGTTATTAGGAGATAATGTAAAATTGTAAAGTTGCTTTGAGACAATGCTCCATTGTAAAAAGCGCTATATAAATAAATCTGACTTGACTACTGGAGGAGCAGAACAGGTACTGGGAGAAGAGCTCAGAGAGTCTTGGATTAGGGTTGTATTATTTTGGCATCAAATGCTGATGTTTGTTTGTTTCCAGGGGAAATTGCATAAGACTCTTACAGTCATAAAAACAAAACGCAACCTCTGTTCCTTCTTACTGAATAAACCACTCATGCTAAACAAGGACAGAGAAGCTTGGGCGGACAAATAGAACCATCTCTTTAAAAGCATCAGTGAACTGTGTGCACAGAACACAAGTGTATAAACAACAACAACAACAAAAAAACTTTTGACGTCCAACAGTTTGTGTGTTGCCAGATTGTGCGTGTAACTCCATGTCATTTTGATTAGCAGGGCAGAGTTCAGCTTTTTTATTTAGCACACAGTTGCTCTCTTACCTGCTGTACTAGATAACACAGGTGAACGATGTCCAATGTAACTGTGACGTAAAGATCAAGAGTTGGAATTGACTGACAGGGTTGATCTGAGTAGCGTTCGACTGAATGAAAGAGCACAAATGGAGTCTGGCATAGTAACGGTAAGGTCCTGCTATTTTTAGCTCTATGGAAGCAGTTTGTGTTGTAGTCTGGTTAAAGTTGTGTTGTTGATGTATGTGAAGGCAAAATGGTTCATGAGCTTCAGGTTTGCTTTTAGTCTTTAATTTCTGCGTGAGCCTTGTTTATCAAGCCATAGCCACTTTTAACACACATCATTTGTTGAATAGTGCACAAATGAACAATCCTGTTTATTATTGTTATGAGTTTCATTGGCTATGTATCAGTAGCTGGAGTTAAATGAAGTTACAGGTGGTCCAGCCCCTGGCTCTGAGAAGTCAGAGTCCATTTACATTTATAGTCTGTCACTCCCATGGTATTTATACCTCAAGGTCAACACCTTTCTTCTCTATGGTTAGCAGTATGAAGGGAAAAAAATTACAAAGTTAACACACCCTTTGCTTGGAACAAATGACGTTACTGCAAAATTTGACGTGTCTATTTTATAATGTATTGAAAAGAAACGAAACGTGAAATTTGCCAAGCTTTGTAGAGCACTTTTCAAAAGAAAAATTTGTTGGCCATAACGGAAATTTAAATTTTGATCACATTGAGCGGAAAACCAAACATTTTTCTAAAAATAATTTTTTTGTTTTTTGAATTATATAATAAAAATTCATAATTTTGGTGTTGGTTGTCTGCTGCTCAAACTGAACATGTCTGCGCTGACCAAGAAAGTGTTTCTAATGACCTTCTCGTCTGTAATACTTCTAAAATAACTTTATCTTCATCAGAGTTTGCACACCAGAATTAATATAACAGTACAGGTACTCTGGCACACAAAGTTCTCTTAGTGTTCTGCTTCAGTAATAGCAGAATTTATTATAAAAATCTCAATTTAAGAACCATGCCACCCATCACAAGCTAGAGTACCTGCATAACATGGCAGAGCTGTAGATAAAAATCAACCACAAGTACCAGGAAACAAAATACAGACATCACCTGCCTCGTAAGCTGCATCATTAGATTTAATTGCTGAACGTGGATCATTCTCACTCACATGAGGTCAATAAAAATTTTAATTCATGGATGTTCCTCAAAATATGACAGTCAACAAATTGGGAAATCTGTTACTGTTAAAGACAGCTCGACAATTAACCTTTTCATCATCTATGTTTTGTTTTTTTTTATTGTGAAAGTCTCAGTTTTAAGACCATAAACAAGACTCGTTTTCCTTAAATATGTTTTTGTTCATATCATTAGTAAACAACAATTAATATCCTATTAACCAGAGCAAGCTGGTACAGAACAGCTTCAGCTCTGGGATGCTGGTGGGTTTCCTCACATTAGGCCTTCAGTTGCTTAGAAGTTACCCTGGGCTTCTAAGTTGGGCGATCTTTGTTGGGCGACCACTCCTGGGGTTCTAAGTTGGGCGATCTTTGTTGGGCGACCACTCCTGGGGAGGGTAACAATGGTCTTGAATTTCCTCAGTTTTTACCCAATCTGTCTGACTGTGGATTGGTGGAGTCCAAACTCTTTAGAGATGGTTTTGTAACCTTTTCCATCCTGATGAGCATCAACAACTCTTATTCTGAGGTCCTCAGAAATCTCCTTTGTTCGTGCCATGACGCACTTCCACAAACGTGTTGTGAAGAGCAGACTTTGATAGATCCCTGTTCTTTAAATAAAACAGGGTACCCACTCACACCTGATTGTCATCCTATTGATTGAAAACACCTGACTCTAATTTCACCTTCAAATTAACTGCCAATCCTAGAGGGTCACATACTTTTGCCACTCACTAATATGTAATATTGGATCATTTTCCTCAATAAATAAATGATCAAGTATAATATTTTTGTCTCATTTGTTTAACTGGGTTCCCTTCATCTACTTTTAGGACTTGTATGAAAATCTGATGATGTTTTAGGTCATATTTATGCAGAAATATAGAAAATTCTAAAGGGTTCACAAACTTTCAAGCACCACTGTATAGCATAAGCAGTCCAGCATTAAACAGCACTCCACAGACAACGTTCAGACTGCAGTGCAAGTTGGGTTTTCTGCAAGAGACCAACTGTGATTTGCCTGTTCAGACTGCAGTCACTTTTTTTTTTATCAGTCTCCAATTTGGTCACTGTGTTGACGATCCTGGTGTGTCTGTGCCTAGTAGCATGGAGAAGGATTAAGAGAGCCAGTTGGTGGTGTAAACATGCAGATTCCATAGTGGATTATGTTTTTATGAGGGCAATGTTCACCCAGAGTCAGGAACATTTATTATTTCCGCCTCAAGTTTTGCTTTGTGTTGGTACTTTTTGCCAGGACTTTGCATATTCATGTTTGTGCTTTGAGCGGCATGTTACTTCATATATGATTTTATTTCTGTAACTTTGATTGAATGGATGAGCAGACGTCTCATGGCAATAAACGTCGCGCTCCGTATGATGTAACTGACGTGTTGGATTTAGTCTGACCAGTCATTCCAGGTGTTTTTTTAGTTGTTTGGACTGGGTGAAATCTATCAGCTGGTAAAAGCTCAAACCAGATTTGAGCTTAATTCGAGCTGCCTGAACATAGCGATGGTATTGCTTTCCTTAGTGACAATTGTACAGGCATTGATTTGGTTTTTTGGGTCTTTGATTATTATTATTATTTGGGTTTTATTCCCTGCTGCTTTTAGTTGCTTTCTGTTTAAAAGCAGACGAGCCATATTATTTCAGTAATACTGTGGAATGTATTACAATGGTTATAGTGTTTTAGGGTCTGAATTATTTATATGCTGTAGGGTGCGAGGCCGGGCCATTGAAGAACAACAGCTCTCTACAGCACTTTCAACACTGCACGTTTGGACTACAAGTACACCGAACAATTTGGTTGTTCAGTGCGGAAGCTCTTCACAGCTTTCTGTTTGCAATACATGCATGGCGAAAATAAGCTGTGGAGGAACAACGAATTTAACAAGACATTTAAAACCGCATCAAACTAACAAGGGCAAAGAGGTTAAAACTAAAGCTAAGTAGAGCATAGAGCCGCTGCTATTTCTTAGCAGTGAAGAAGTTTCCATTAATAGAAAGGTTGAACAAAAATATTTCTGTAGCTTTTTATAGTTTTTAGACGGAATGTTAAAAAACGAAAAAAAAAAAAACATGGCTGTTGGAATCGGCCAAGAAAATTGAAACTAGAGGTGCATTTCCTGAAGAAAATGCGAGTGTGATTGCCACTCTTCAATGGTCAACCCTGAGTGTACCTAAGGTGCCCCATGGGCATCACGTCACCTCAGGGTGCACCCGGACCAAGCCTCACCAAGTTTCGACACTGTAGGTTGAAAACTGACCGAGTTACGGTCAGTGCTACACCAGGGGCACCAGTGCCCAGCTGGAGACCTCAGGGGCTCCATGGGCACGACATGTCACCTCAGATTGCACCCGGGACCAAGCCTGCTGAATTTCGTGGCCATAGGTCGAAAACTGACTTAGTTACGGTCAATGCCCCGCCAGGGGTCCCAGTGCCCAGCCGGGGACCTCAAGGGCCCCATGGGGATCACGTCACCTCAGATTGCACCTGGGACCAAAGTCCATCTGAGAAGCTCTATACAAGCACACCATTCCCGACCAGACCGGACGAGTTGGCATTGGAATGGGGTCGATATTTCGAAAATTGCAGCAGTTGATAACCTGATAAAAAGTTGGAATAATAATAATAAGAAGAAGATGAAGTAGTTTGGTGCATTGCTGGTTTAGATGGATCATATTATTCATGGCTGATAGATATTTGTTTGTTTGTTTTTTTTCTTTTTAATTATTGTCCCAGGTCTCATTTGTAGGGAGCAGAAAACCTCATGCATTTAGCGAATGTTTCGTGTTGTGTTTTCGAGTATGTTTTAATGTCTGCATTACATCCCTGCAGAGGTTGTTTTGCCTTAATGTATGAATCTTTTGCACAAGACTATATTTTGTTTTATAAAAATAAAATAAAGATGTCTTGACGAAGGATCGGTGCTCATGATCGGCTCTCTTTCTCACCTTGTAATTAGAATATTAGAGCTGATCCAGAGGAGCTGTTCACCAAGCTGGAGAAGATTGGGAAGGGCTCGTTTGGAGAAGTGTTTAAAGGAATAGACAATCGTACGCAGGAAGTGGTGGCCATTAAGATCATCGATCTGGAGGAGGCGGAGGATGAAATTGAGGACATTCAGCAGGAGATCACTGTGCTGAGTCAGTGTGACAGCCCCTTTGTTACAAAGTATTATGGCTCGTATCTAAAGGCAAGTGCCCTGACAGTGTCTTTTAAATCCTGTAAATGTCTTTGTACGTTTAGAAGAATTCCCTTAGCTGTCTGAAAGTTTGTGTATTAGCTTTAGCCTGTTCATAATACTCCTTTCAGACAGTCTGATCGCATATACGTCCATGGTCTGGCAAGGTTATTATCCTTGTTATTAAAGTTAATAACCTACTTAACCCTTATATTACCCACGTAACTGCACTGTGGCAGAAAATTGTAAACACATGGTGGAGAAATGAACACGTAGCTATGAGGTTACAGATAATGAAAAAGATATGCAGCCATCTGAGTGGCAAACAGCAGAGTAATCAGTGGCTAGCAATGTTTGGCTGGCATGGCAAGGCGGAGGCGTTACCACTAGGCTGAATTACACTGGATCTAGGAAGAGGCGCATACTTGTAGATGCGCTGAAGGTTTTTGGTCACGGTTGCGCCATAACGGGGTATTTAGTTGAGAGAGTAAAAAAACACTGCTACTATGGCATTTAGTCTTTGCCCCCTTTGTAAATGCACTTCTTAAACCATGGGTGGATGCTCAGGGGGCGGTATAATTCCAACAAGTTCCCACTTGATGTAAAAGGGGAGATGAAACTGAACAGTTCCTATGTTTCTGAACTAGGCAGCTCACAAGATAATGTAAAGTTATTTTATTAATATTATATAAGTGTTTCCCAACCACACAAGTGTGTCGTGACAAAGCATGAGGTGTGCCGTGGAAGATTGTCCAATTTAACCTGATTGGTGCTCAAAGCGAGCGGTGTGTAGTGACAGGCAGAACAATTACATTCTCTTCCACTAGAGGGCAGTAAGATAAGCTCTGTGTTCAACTAAACAGGCCCAGGTTTCACACTGAGTAAGTAAATTAAGTAAATTGAGACTAGATTTTCATTATATTTGAATAAATATGCTTTTTGTGACATTTTTGTTTTGTGGTGTGTCTTATGATTTTTCTAATGTGAAATGTGTGCCGTGACTCAAAAAGGTTGAGAAACTGTTATGTACTATTGTCTTACATTCTGTATTTTTATATTCTCAATTTTATTGTACTCTTCATAACGTTGTATTCTCTTTATTTTAGTGTATATATTATTGTATTTAAGTTTAGTTATTTTCTTTAAATGTGTTCTCTCTTAATTAATTTTAGATTTAGCTTCTGTTCACTTAAACTGTTACTATAAACGTATTAATTAGGTAACTTAGCTGAATTCTTACATACAACATTTAGACTGCCCAAGGTTTCTTTCTTAGCATTTAGGGTTTTTCCTTGCCACTGTCACCCTAGCTTTGTTCATTTAGGGCTGTGGGCCTAGATGGTTGTAAAGCTGCTTTGAGCCAATACTCTGCTGTGGACAAAAAGCATTATATAAATACATTTCAACTTGACTGGGTTGTCTGATTTCCCAGTTTGTGGGTTTATTAGGCACTCCAGATACTCAAATGTATGTGCACAAGCTCTGCAGCACTCGGAGTTTTACCCACTTTAGATATAGCTCCTTTAAGTTAACATTAGAAGGCAATATTTGAAGGTTGATAGAAATCTTATTTTTATAGATTTTGATACTTTTTTGCAGATTAGTTACATGTTTTAATGCATTACATCAGAGACTATTACAAACTTTAAAAGGCTTTCTGTATAACCTGGCACAACATTGGGTGATAGCAACAAGATGATGTTTATTTTAATTAGTTTTTCCTTTTCCTGTTACAGAGCACAAAGCTATGGATCATAATGGAGTACTTGGGTGGTGGATCAGCTTTAGATCTGGTAGGTGATATTGAACATTTATCATACATTATAGACTTTATCCGTATTTGAGGTTCAGGACACCGTACCTTTGAACCCATTTGGAATTTGTGCTGTGAGGCGTTTCCCGCAGAATTAGTTTCTGTTTGTGGCAGTTGGCTGATGCAGCAGGGTGTGTGTAAATGAGTATATGAGGTATTCCACTGCAGGTGTTTTAACAGCCATATGCAGCATGTCCTCTAGATATGAACCAGTTGCTTTCCGAGAGTGGGTTTGCATGTCCAAAAGTTTGTATGTCCAATCTATTTAGCCTAAGCATCCAGCTTGTGAGCCTCCAACACCTGATCTCGCTTTCATTTTGGTGTCTATTGTGATGTCTCGCTGCTTTTTATAGAGATCATCACTGCTTTTACACTTAATACCAGATATTCTGGGTTGAAAATAGAGCAATAATACCACAGAAAGTAGGTATGTACTGTGCACAGTCAGTGTCCTGGCCACTGTCCTATCGTCCTACATTTCCCAGCATCCATCGCTCCATCCACGTCATCCCTGCATGTTGCGTCACCTTTGTTTACGTTCTGACTTCCTTGTTTACTTCAGCTGTTTGTAGTTTTTGCCTTATTAGTTTGGATATGTAAACCCTGCGTTTCCTATGTTTGGGCGTGAATTGAATTGTGGTTCACACTGTTACAGTTTCGTTTTCCCGCTTCTTCGTGCGTGTATCACGCCATTCCTGTTAGCTGCGTTTTGGACTGTTTGTGGACTCCGTATGCCCTTGTCTTCATAATTTAGCTTCATAATGGCACTCAGTTCTCCAGTTTTCTCGTTTCTTCATAGAGATTGGCTCTGTACTGGCTTCTAATGTTCATCTCTCGCTTTCTGGCCAAGCATGTCAGTCAGTGACACGACCACTTCTTGATAAAACCCAAATATGACTGAGACCAAGTAAACAACAGCTTTCTGCTCGCCTCTGTTAAGATGCGAAGATGCGAAATAACCTACCACATTGACGCACAAGTTGAAGTTTTTAATTTTGCCCTTCTATAAATGATCTTCAGTGTATTGCACACGCACATTCGCGTGTTTGAAAGTTCGCTAGTCGAAGGTTTGCATTTAGGGGACTTGCTGTATTAGGGTGAAGTTCCTGTATTTTGTGAGAGTGCAGCCAAGCAAATAAACCCAGAGAGCATCCAGGCAACAGTGAGAGCAGAGAAACAAGAATTGCATCTTTGCCAGAAAGTGCATTCGCGCTAACATTTCAGTTTCTGCATGTTTCTCAGTTGCCTGCTCACTTTCTAAGTACAACTGGAAATAAGTGGCACTTTCACTTAAAAGACAGTAATCTCACTCCTTAATTGTGTTTTGGGCCTTGTAAGGCGGGGCTGAGCAAACCAATGCGCTGCACAATGAAGTAGTGTTACCCATCTTAAGAAAAGAAAATCAATATGTGGCAAGCAGTTTTGATTTTGTGACAGCCCGCCAAAAATGAATCAGTTTATCGGAAACACTGCAGCGATCCAAAGCTTGCGTATGTGTTTAATCAGTGAATTGCACTGTTGTGTCTTTCAGCTGGAACCAGGACCGCTGGACGAATCCCAGATTGCAACAATACTCAGGGAAATACTCAGGGGGCTGGAGTATCTGCATTCAGAAAAGAAAATCCACAGGGACATTAAAGGTAGCTCTAGATATAAACAGTCCTTGTTACAAATAGTACTACAGACCTGCCAACCTTGGAAAAATTTTTTGAGTAGCAGCTTACTGCGGCTGTGAATGCTCACTCATCACTCAACTTATTACTAAGCACATAGTACCCACTCACCACCATATCTAGTTATTCAACATACAAGTAGACAAAGAAAACAAGAACTGGTATGACCATGGTATGCATCTCTGTTTTAGCTCTCCATCAAGTAGATCAAATATTGCTCTTCCCGTAGACTCTCTTGATTCACAGATCTTAAGTAGCATAGCAACGACTCTCCCGACACTGGCATCAAAAATCCTAACTACAATTGGGTACATCTTTATGTCATCCATGTCTGTGCTGCCATCTGTGGCCAGGCTGAATGCAGACCTTTTCATAATTTCTGTGAGACACTCATCGTCATGTCTGGCCAATGTTGTCATTATGGAAGTTGTCTTTGTTCTACCGCAGTCGTATTGTTTTGCTAGCTCACTGTCAGGAAACATTTTCCTGAACAGTGGCCCAGCATGATCTGCCACAGCTAAAGGTATATTGTGCTCTGCTAAGTGCGTTGTATAAAACGTTTCTGCTCGTATAGCCCTGAGGTCTTGGGATTGTAAGAAGAATGAATTCAATCTTGGCACTGAATCTGTAGCAGCTACTTTTTTTGAATGTTTTTTACCCTCCACATGGCGTCGGCAGTCTGCAAAACACACACACACATTCTAAATCCTTTCCTTTCATAAATTTAGTTTTGACAGTAAAATATTTTTTTTTTTTTGCCATATTCTCTTGCTCTTCACTACACTTTGAAAGTGAATATTTCAGAATACTCCTATACTGTAAATACATTTGTGTTTCAATATAAATATTTAATGAATGTTACACAAACCCATAACCACACTTGCAGTAAACTGTTTAATAGTAATGAAAATAAATTATACTCTGGCCTATCCTATAATATAGCCTTTATGTTGTATTCATATTCACAGAAATAGGCTATTTTGCAGTATAAAACAACATGGTCTATGTATTGTGTTGGAAAGCACTGTCATTTATGAAAAGCAGTAGTGGCTTAAATAGGCAACAATGGCCTAATTTGGGAAAAGGAATGGCATATGTATATAAATGAAAGCATTTCTATGTTAGTAATATTATTACCTGTAGCTCCTTGATGGCTAACGTCAAAATCATAACTGCACACTGTGCAAAACGCATGATTAGGCAGTTTAGATGGGCGGAGGCAAGGCCATTGACCTTGATACTGCGTCAGGAACTTCTGAGGGGCATAGACTCGCTTCTTTTTAGATTTGCTTCCCCCTCTCTTTCTGTCAGTATCCTCATCTGACATCATGTATATTATTAACTGCAAGGCACACACCATACACAAGCTTATAAGAATCTCACATGCATGTGTAGTTTGGAAGGTCTTAACGCAGAGTCGCCTATCGGTTGACTGGATGAAACGTTAGTAGGCTACCATATTTTTTCACTTTAGGCTATGCAATATTGTTTTGATATAGGTCTGGGTCAAATATCAAAACAAGCTGGAACAAATATTTCCTTCAGATAAGGCGGAACATTGGGGTTGAGCTATCACGTTATGACGGTTGTCCTTGCTTTATTTATGGCACCACAAATAAAGCAAGCGTAAATGTGAAACTCTTAAGCGCAGAAAGAAGTTCTGAGTGCATCATCATGTCATGCTCAAGTCGCCTTCTTTCCCCCCATTCTCGATTCGATTGTTGTCTTCACGCGCCATGTGAATTGACTTCAACTGCTTTCTGTTGATGGCTACTGGTGTTGTGGCTGACCACACAGTACGGAAAGTCCTTCTCCAGAAGACGAACGTCTATTTATCTAAATTATAAGAATAATTTAATAGTCGAGCTTCACGTTTTTCATGAGCATGCATTCACCGATTTTTGTTGCCCACTTGCCTGTTCCGCCGTCAACTTAAAACTGCGGTTAAGGCAGCCGCCTATCACCAAAACGCAGTTAAACTAGCTGCACGTGAAATGTGTGTGCGTGGCTACTATACACTTGTCTGTAAGAGTCGACTCCTCGGCTCTCCGCTCGTAGCCTAATTGAATAGTTTAAAACTAGCGTTATGATTGGTCGAAGTCTTTTTTCCCCAACAGGTTGCTGCCCAATGCGGTTACACCCATAGACGAGTTGCCTAGTGCGTGAATTCACAGACAGTTGCCATCAATGGCTTTTCGCATATTTTAAAGCAACAAATCGTAGCAGCGTAGTTCGATGTCTAAATGTGTATCTGCTACGCACAATGCGTAAAGGTTGGCAGGTCTGGTACTAAAATAAAGGTGGTATCGTGTGTAATAAAGACTTGTGTAGCTTCTGCCTTCAGGCACACTTTGACTGTCCTTCTTTAGACCTGGATCATTCAGTGTCTCCACGTAGAACGATTCTGGTGGTGGCCAAAATATGTGCTGCCGCAGCAAAAATAAATACATAAATAAATGTATTTTAAAAATCCAATTAATCTTTTAATCCAAAACCTACGTAACACACCCAGGAAGCCCAGGGCCGGATTTATGAAAGCTTTCTAAAGAAAAAACTTGTGATGACTTGTGACTTCTTAAGACAAACTAAGAAGTACATAAGAATGTTCTTAAATGCAATTCTCAAAAAAAAAAAACTTAAGTTCTCAAATATCTTAAGAAAACCTTAATTATTTTCTTAAGAAACTCTTCGATGTTTTCTTATGTAGACAACGTTGCATTTTACAGCTTACTATATACTGAGAAGACACATTTTGAATTTGTATTGGAAATTCAAACCAAGCGTTCGAAAAACTTCAGCAAACTAGAAATAGAGGTGATGGTGGAAGAAATAGCCGATTTTGCCAAAAACGTTCCTCATGTAGACATTTGTATTTAAGGATGGCCTTCACTCGAAAGGCGTTTAAGCATTTAAATTGAAATGTAAGCCTCATTTCCAGTAACTAAACAGTTTAAAGTTTGTGTGAGGCTATCGTAAGGTTAAGAAAACATTTAAGAACGTAACGTGTTCAAGAATACCACTGGTTCTTAGAATTGAAGAGAGTTAAGAAAAAAATAAGGTAATTCTTGAAACGTTATTTGAAGAATAACAAACTTTCGTAACTTTTTTCCTAAGTATGAAGTTAAAAAACACATTTAAGAAGATTTTCTTTCACATTTAAGAAGATTAATGTCCGGCCCTCGATTCCTGCCCCTCACGTGCATGCATTACGGAATTCACTTGGTTAACGACACTTTAGATTAGATTAGATTTAGATTAGATTCAACTTTATTATAGGCTATATTACGTTATTACCTTGGAGGGAGTGACGAAGCCTTTAAAAATAACCTTTGATTTTTTACTATTAAAGTAATTAAAATCGTTGGTTGTTCGCTGTGCTGGCCAGTACAGAAACGTTCAGTTTGAGCGGCATCAGATTACAGTAGTAGCCTAGCGGTTAAGGTACTGAACTATGGACCAGAAGGTCCAGGGTTCAAATCCCACCTCTGCCAAGCTGCCACTGTTGGGTCCTTGAGCAAGGCCCTTAACCCACAATTGCTTGGATCATTGTAAGACTGTATCAGTTGTAAGTCTCTGGATAAGGGTGTCTGCTAAATGTAAAGTCGTCTGTGTAGAATCATGTCAGAACCACCAGAGATGTTTGACAGGGGATCTGTAATCACTGCTCACATGAGGAATCAGTAATAACCTCATCTTGCCAAACTCCTCTCTCGCCACCTGTGATGGCAGGACGGATTGTCTTCCATGCACTTTACCTCAAAGCCATGCACCTCGTCTCTCGCCCTTGCCATTCTTGCAGTATGACAAATGTCTCAGTGGCAATGAAATTCTAAACCGAAGTTTTCAGCCGACGGTTTCTGCCACGCCTTCCCTGCCCTCTCCTCAGCTGGGAGGTCACCTTGCCGGCGGATCTTGACCCGGTGATGCCTGATTGCTAATTGCTGTTGCTCCGCTGATGTGTTAATCCCATCGGCAGTCTGTTAGTCCATGTTTATGTATAGTATAAATGTGATTGTACGATCATGAGGGCTGCTCAGTAAAACACATCGTCAACATGTCAAGTCAAGTCAGATTTATTTATATAGCGCTTTTTACAATGGAGCATTGTCTCAAAGCAACTTTACAGGTTTAGATGATCTCCTAATAACTACGTCCAATCCCAAATTGAGCAAGCCTAGGGCGACAGTGGCAAGGAAAAACTCCCTAGTTCTAGGAAGAAACCTTGGGAGGACCAAGACTCAAAAAGGGACCCAACCTCCTTGGGCGGCGTAGATGATAAATCTAAGAGCGAACTAAAGTCATGGAGTCATAGCTCGAATAGAATGTGAAGTATGCACATCGACATTAAGTGGCCCAGGTATGATGATAAATCTAAAAGCGAAACTAAAGTCATGGAGTCATGGTCGAATAAAATGTGAATTATGCACAGTGGAGCTCCATCAGATGTACATCATGTGTGGGGCCGGAACTGCCGGAACACAGCTCGGAGAGAAAACAGAAAATGTAATTAGTTATTGATTAAGAGCACAGTGTCTATTAACAATCACTGATGCCAAGTGTAGCATGAGACCCCGGCAGCATTAGCTATAGCAGCATAGCTAGAAAGCTAGAAAGAGAGGAGAACTGGTAGGAAACACAGCCAAGAGGGATCACATGAGACATTGGCAACCCCACGAGCGGCAGAAGACAGCAACCCAACGTCTGATCACCATAAGACTCTTTGACTATGAACCCCCCAGCTCTGCCCTTATTCTAAGGCAAGGATGCATGAGTCAAGATCACGAGGACCGAAGCCCAGTTCAGCCAGACCGTCCACTCGACACTCCCGGCTAGCGGACAAGGCAGGCAGGCCAGACATGACTCCAGACTCCGGCCCCAGCAAACCCAAACCATGCAACCTGGTCTAAATCTAGTCAAAAGCCTGCGTAAATAGGTATGTCTTTAGCCTAGACTTAAAACTTTGGAGGGTGTCTGAATTTCGAACGATAGTGGGAAGTTTATTCCATAGTTGGGGGGCCATGTATGAGAAAGCCTTTCCCCCTGCTGTGACTTTTTTAATTCTAGGAACTAAAAGAAGTCCTGCACCCTGCGAACGAAGTAGACGAGTTGGATTGTAAACCTCTAAGAGGTCACTCAGATAATGTGGGGCCAGGCCATAAGGTCTGAATGTCAGTGCCTTTGTGTAGTTTTCTGTAATTTTGTTAAGTCGCCAAAAATAGCCATGAAACAGATGTAGGCGAGGTAACGAGGTTAGACGGTAACTTTTAGGATTGTGTTTTCGAAGACACAAAAATGCTTGGCTTCGTTTCTTGTTCAAATCCTCAGTTTTTTCTTCCGACAACTTTATTCCGCTGCATCGCTATGCATTTAAATACATTTAATGAGAAAGCGTGTTGATGTCTGATCTGTATATGCTTGTGTGCCGTTCCCCAGCTGCTAACGTGCTGCTGTCGGAGCAGGGTGATGTGAAGCTGGCTGACTTTGGTGTGGCAGGCCAGCTAACAGACACTCAGATAAAGAGGAACACGTTCGTGGGAACTCCATTCTGGATGGCGCCTGAGGTCATAAAGCAGTCCGCCTATGATTCAAAGGTCAGAACGTTCTATATCTGTTTACTTCAGGAATAAACTCAGAAGGCCTTTTGACTGTCAAGTCAAGTCAGATCTATTTATATAGCGCTTTTTACAATGGAGCATTGTCTCAAAGCAACTTTACAAGTTTAGATGATCTCCTAATAACTACGTCCAATCCCAAATTGAGCAAGCCTAGGGCGACAGTGGCAAGGAAAAACTCCCTAAGCGTAATGAGGAAGAAACCTTGGGAGGACCAGGACTCAAAAAGGGACCCAACCTCCTTGGGTGGCGTAGATGATAAATCTAAGAACGAAACTAAAGTCATGGAGTCAAAGTTCGAATAAAATGTGCAGTATGCTCATCGGCATTAAGTGGCTGTGGACTGTGCTGCAGACTGAAGTCATACTGATCAGCCAAAAGTGAAACCACACACAGGCTGAAAAACAAATAAACAAAATAAGGGATAAATCTTTATGTCCAGACAGCTGGGTCAGAACTTCTCATAAACAAGAGGTTCCCAAAGTAAAGCTTATTCCCACCTGTAAAGGTGATTTGTCACTTTAATTTGTTTTGTATGATGATAAGTGGCAGTTTGGTAAGAATTTTGTTGTTTAAACTAAATTCCTGTGGAGTTTTATAGGTGTGTGGAGATTTCGAAAATATTGTTATTTACAGAAGGGGGCACTGCAGAAAAAGTTTGGAAACCACTGTCCTACACAAGAAGTCACATTGAATGCCGACAGTGGTACGATAAGGGAAATAACATTAATTATCATCTGATAGTGTGACTTTGTTTAGGAAATTCTGTAATCTTATGGGGTTTTTTTGTTTGTTTTTTTGCAAAAAGAAATATGTAGAAATGTAACTGCATCTCATTAGTAGGTGTTGCGTAATATATATATGGGGCAAAAAAGTATTTAGTCAGCCACTGATTGTGCAAGTACTTAGAAAGATGAGAGAGGTCTGTAATTTTCATCATAATTTTCATTTCACTTCAACTATGAGAGACAAAATGAGAAAAAAATCCTGGAAATTACATTGTAGGATTTTTAAAGAATTAAATTGTAAATTATGGTGGAAAATAAGTATTTGGTCACCCACAAACAAGCAAGATTTCTGGCTCTCACAGACCTGTAACTTCTTCTTTAAGAAGCTCGTCTGTCCTCCAGTCCAGGATTTTTTTTTCTCATTTTGTCTCTCATAGATGAAGTGTACCTATGATGAAAATTACAGACCTCTCTCATCTGTCTAAGTAGGAGAACTTGCACAATCAGTGGCTGACTAAATACTTTTTTGCCTCACTGTATAAACCTAAATTCCTCACTTACTGTGTTTTTGTTTTGTTTTGTTTTGTTTAAGGGTTCTGTGTTGGGCTGGGTATCGTTTAACATTTTGACAAAGCATGATTGATTTTTCAACACTTTCTACTTGTGACAATGAGACTTGACAGGTAGAATTTTGTTTTAATCCCTGCCTGTCATGGTCAGGTCTATACATTACACATTATGCGGGCATAATCTTACCCTGGATAGTGTGCCAGTTCAGGCCCTCGTTCAGACACAACCAGCCTCGTCTGTTAGCTTTTGGTCCATTGCTGCTTTTTGGATTAAGAAACATCTGTAATTCCAGCACAAATGCTCACACTCTTTACATCTGTTGTGCCACACACTCTGTTGATGGCACATGCATGGCTGTGATCAAAAGCTAGTTAATGTGGGCCGGTTCGCTGAACGTAATCCGTTTGTGAACCAGGGTTCATTTGGTCGAAAAGGACTCTGTGACACCCGACCTGGCCAGAAGGCACCGCCTGCACTCACACCCAGGTTTCACTGATGGAGGGCTAGCGGAAGAAATATTAATAAGGAATGTTTATTAACAACAGAAGTGTCACCGTCAGCTCACTTGATTGGTGAGCAAACTAATGAGATATCTCACTGCAGTATCACACCGTTCATTCAAACTCCTCCCTGCTTTGAAGCCCCCGATGCAGAGATAATGGGCACTCAGTGAAGCCTGTGTGCCTCTGTGTGCCTGTGGATCAAATGTGTATCTGCTTAAAAGATAAAACGTTAACAAATAGCTATGAATGTGAGCTTACCCGGCAGTGAATGAAGAGTGGGTGCGTTTTGCACAGAAATATATAGGGCTGCACTGAGGCCACATTTTTTCTTTCGATACCGATACCTGATGTTCAAGGATCTGCCAAGTCTACCAAGTCTGTCTAACTGAACTACTCTAGGTGCCTATAAATCGTAATATTTTTAGCGTTCCACTTTTTATAGATTGGGGTGCCTTTATTTTGGTAAAAGCAGTCTTCTATATCCCAAATACTGCAGTAGCCTAGGGGTTAAGGTACTGGACTATGGACCAGAAGGTCCAGGGTTCAAATCCCACCTCAGACAAGCTGCCACTGTTGGGTCCTTGAGCAAGACCCTTAACCCACATCCGCTTGGATTGTAAGACTGTTTAAGTTGTAAATCGCTCTGGATAAGGGCGTCTGCTAAATGCTGTAAATGTAAATATCCGTAGCTGTAGTGAATGTTTTATAGGGACTGTGGTAGCCTAGTGGTTAAGTTACTGGACTCTAGACAAGACGTTCCATGGTTCAAATCCCACCTCTGCCAAGCTGCCACTGTTGGGTCCTTGAGCAAGGCTCTTAACCCACAATTGCTTGGATTGTAAGACCGTATCAGTTGCAAGTCGCTCTGGATAAGGGTCTGCTAAATGCTGTAAATGTAAATAAGATATAGCAAGCTTGAAATAATGGTGTTTACTGGCTGAGTTTGAGAAATTTTTGAGCCATGTGAAAATAAGTTTTGCCATAATGCAGTAACGAGGACAATCTTACTAAGCTTTTTCATTGTTGGTTGTATTTACATTCAGCCACTCCTCAAAATACTGGCGTTACAGATTTGGCGTTTTGCTACTGCTCATGTCAAGCGAGAAATAATCCCACATTCTGCTGGCTTCTAGTGGCTTCATGGTATCGGTGCTCTCTATTGCCGATAACCGATACCGTGTGTAAGTGTCAGTATGAGTGCAACACTAGAAATGAAATAAAATCTGCGTATAGGACGGGGCGCTTTTTTTTTTTTTTTTTTTTTTTGGTCCTACCTTGATGCATGCCTTCTCTTATGATGGTTGGTCGACCTCTCGAAGGCTGGCAACCTCGTAACTAGCCATCAGTCAGTAAATTGGACATCAGGAACATGACTGACTTCTCAAACTTCAACAAACCCATGGCTTGTAAAGACTTGTATGTGTTTAATATATGTATGTTTACAAAGATAAAACAGCAAGGTGTGTTGAGTAAATCAGCCTTGTATTAATCAACACCACAAACTCAGAAGCATACTGCCATGGTTTTATTCACCTGGTGCCGTGCATGCATTTCAGGCCGATATCTGGTCGCTGGGGATAACGGCGATAGAGCTGGCAAAGGGCGAGCCTCCTCACTCTGAACTGCACCCCATGAAAGTTTTATTTCTCATCCCAAAGAACAACCCACCGACACTGGAGGGAAACTACAGCAAACCGCTCAAAGACTTTGTAGACGCCTGCCTCAACACGGAGCCGAGCTTTGTGAGTGCTGCACATATCAAGGACATGCTTTTGGCCAAGCAAATGCAGCACTGTGCAAAAGTCTTAGGGCATCGCTAGATTTGTTGTTTTAGCAATGTTTATAGTTATTTCTCAGTTCCTTTGTTAAGATACAAACAGAAAATGCAGGGAAGTGTACAGAAAAAAAAAACACAACTTCGAGAACAAACTGGCTTCAGACTGTAGAAGTCACCCTGGCATCCCAATGAAGTTGCTAAAGTGTAAGGGGAGGTCACAATAAATATTGACACTGCAGCCTATAGCTGTTCTTTTTTTTAAAAAATGTTTAATTCTGCCTCAAGGTCCTGTATTTTCCAGTAAATAATAGCGAAATAATCATACATGGTCATTACACCACTGCTAAAACAATTCTAATGGTGTCCTAAGACTTTTGCACAGTACTGTCTATGCTGTTTCTGTGTATTGCCATCTTGTTTAGGACTTTCTGAGCAATCCGTGGACGTCATTTAAGTCGCTGTCCGATTTCTCCCCTTTCTGCAGAGACCTTCAGCCAAAGAGCTGCTCAAACATAAGCTGATTATACGTTATGCCAAGAAGACCTCGTACCTCACAGATCTCATCGACAGGTACAAGGGGTGGAAGGCTGAGCAGAGTCGGGACCAGTCCAGTTCCGATGAGTCTGACTCGTAAGCTTTTTTCTGTCTCCTTGCTATTAAAGCCTTGAGTGTTTGATTCGTAATTCATATTTTGCGTACGTAAAGAAGCTCTGCGTGCAGTGTGTACCACACAGCTTGCAGGTTTTATTATTCTGGAGTATTAATAATTAGTAGGCTCGTATCTGTATATATTGCCTAACGTATTATTGCTTGGTTGATGGCCAGTACTGAAGTGCAACCCATTAAATTCTCTGAAGCCTTTTGAGGATGGAATGAAATGTACACGCGGCCTTGGGAGTTATTTTATTTTTAAATGTGATTTATTTTTTCTCCACATCCTTGATTTAACAGGAAGATGCCACCCTGCATTGGAAAAAAGGTTTTTCATTGCTGCTGATCTGCATAGCTTGAAAGCTTTGAAAGAATCCCTGCACTATTTAGCATTGGGAGACATTCGCTGCTAGGGACTAATTTGTTTCGGGGCACTGCCTGTTTTGTACTTGGATCACGCAAAATCGTGTTTAGGCTCAGTAAAGCCTTTTGGAGGATAATAAAGGCTATTTTAAAGGCTTTTGGAGGATAAAAAAGGTAGAATCCAGATAATATGAAATAAGCTAACACTTTACTGGTCAAGATGGAATAATCAGTGGTAATGAAAGTAATGATCAGTTGTATCAGTCAATTGTTCATACAGAATGGCTTTAGTTAGTCTTTGTATGTTTCTTTCTATTTAGGGAGCAGGATGAACAGGCATCAGAAGGTTCTGGAAATGACGAATGGATCTTTACCCTCATAGAGAAAGACCCCAAAAAGATTCAAAACGGGGTCCTACCGCGTCCAGAGCGCAAACAGAGTCAAAAACAGGTGAAATAAAGAGAAGTGACACTACATTTATTCCATTGGGCTTTACTAAGCCTGATTTTTTTATTTCTCATAGCCAGTTGGGATTAGTAGGACCTGATAAGTGGATAGACTAAGTATTGTCTTTTGAACAGGATGTAGTACATTTGTCAGTGGTGATATTCAGTGACACCTCTTGTCCTGTTTGAAATGCTACAAATTAGGACAACTGGTTTACAGCCACAATAAGTTCTTCAGAATTCAGAGTTAAGCAGAATTAAGTATAAGGTGTAAAATATGTTGTGCAGTCTTTCTTTGCCAAATAGAACAGCAATACATTCAGTTATAATGCTTGAGGAGTTTGAAGAATAAAGGGCAGGGAGTCCAGGATCATCCAACCCCATAGGTGGTTAGTGATGTTCAGGTCCATGGACTGGGGTGATCATCTCCAAAGGTTCATTCAGTGCTCATGGGACTGGTGTTGTGTTGACAGTAATCAGATCAACGAGTTTACATGCAGTCGGGTCATCAGATAATGGGAAACCTCCGTGTGTACATGACTCGGGCAGTAATCGGATTTCTACTTTGCAACCAGCCAATAATCTTATAGGAATATGTGACCAACTTCAAACCTAAATAATCAAATGATTCATTTTCTTGAATGTATACTGCGTTTCAGAGTCTCCATAAAGAATCTGATAGCCGTTTCGCTGCCGTTCATTCCATGGCTTGTTTAATTCTGGGGTTGCCAGATTCAACGAGTAAAAAAAAAAATCAAAGTCAATGGAAAGATAAGTCTTTAGTATACGTGGACCTGGCAGCCATGGGGAAGGGACTGAAAACACAGATTATAAGCGGGTTACTGGTACACATGCTGTGAGTAATCTGATTTCTGGGGTAAAATCCAGCGCTCTATCGGATTTCCTTATCTGATTTCTAGATCGGAGTATGCTATATACGTGACCTCTTGAATAATTAGATAACTGCAGAAATCTGACCATAATCGGATTATTAAGTTCATGTAAACACACTCATCGTCTTGCTGGAAGGCCCGGCGGCATCCTCATATTGGCTTCTTGGCAAAGGTAGCCAGATTTTTTTCTTTGTCTGTTGTTGTTTCCTAACGGTTCACAGGGTGTTTCCAGAAAAACACCGCTTGACCTCAGTCTAGGTTCAGAAATGTTCCTTTTTCTTATCTAACCAGTTGTCTTGGTGTGTGTGAGGTCAAAATACATTCTTCCAGCTCTGCTTCATTACAGCTCTGATTGGGTTATAACCGTCACCTAGCAGTGGAAAAGCAGTGACCCCTATCCCTCTGTGTCTGGTTATGTTTTGCCATATTATTTGAGGTTGCCTTAAGTCTGCATGTCTGACAAAAGCCTGAATTGTCTTTTACCAAAGAATAAACTGGCGTATGTATAGTCAAATGAAACGTCTATTTCTCATTTGTATTCTTATTCACACTGGGTTTTCCCTCCATCATGTCCAGGACAGTGCACAGAGGCCTTCGTCCCAGAGTCTGTCGGCCATCATATCACCGGTGTTTGCAGAAGTAAGAACACATTTATATTGAATATGTTTCTTGTGCTATAATCTGGTTTCTCTGAGCTTCTCTTTCTCCTCTTGGACTGACTTGTGCATGTTGGTATGGCACACCCTTTGGTCCCAGGCCTGTAGCTCATGAGCACCACATGTTCCTCTCTTCACTCTGCCTCTCTCTCACCAGTTGCAGCAGCAGGGTGAGGCGACTAAAGGGAAGCCAGCGGTAGTGGAAGAGCTGAGGAAAACCATATTCCTGGCAGAAAAGGCATGCCCGGGCATCTCAGACTGCATGGTGACTGAGGTAGTTCAGAGACTGCGGAGGTACGACTCAAACCTAATTGGACTGGGATTAGGTGGGGTAATGTAATGATTAGTTGTGTATAGTGTGTGTTTATGCACTGCCCGGCCAAAAAAAGGGTCGCCACCTGGATTTAATCAAGCAAATAGTTAAATAGTGGTGGTGGTGATGTTTCAGCTGGAAACAAGTTCTTTAACCCTAACTGATGCAGGGAGGAGCTTCTCATTTGTTAAACAACCATGTCCAAAGACATCCTGTGGTCGGGGAAAAGATGTTCATCTGTTTCAGATTGTGAAAGAGTGGTTCAGGATCATGAGCCATCATTTTCACACATGGGTTGTCCACCACAGAGTCCAGAGCTGATCCTCATTGAGAATCTTTGGGATGTGCTGGAGAAGACTTTGTGCAGTGGATCTTGTATTGATGATGGGATTTGTTCTACTGCACAAGGTCTTCTCCAGAACATCCCAAAGATTCCCAGTGGGGTTCAGGTGAAGTGATTGGAGTTGCCTCAGCTCCTCCTGATTTGACCCTGCTGTGTTGTTTCCGGCAGGTTTGCGGTTCCCAGGGCCTCCTCTCATTGACTGCTCTCTGTGGATTCGCCTCTCTCTGCCTCCTGGTGCTGCCGGCACTACATGCGCTCCTCACCCTTTGCACCCTTGGCCTCGGCTCAGCCTGCGCTTCGGCGTCCTATAATCTCGATTTACGTAGCAGGTGAAAGGGCAGCAGTGGCGTCCGGCCTTTTGAGAGCGCTGCACCATACTGCGTGGGGCAGAGCAGTGGCCGTGTGCAGGTTCATTCCAAACTGCGGGTTTAACGTGACGTGATCAAATCATTTCCTTCTTAATGATTGTTCGGACGGTGATCAACAACCCTGTAAATTTTACCGATTCAGTTCTTACAGCCGAGAGACACGGCGAGTTTACATTTCTGTTTGAAAAAAAATTTTGTTTTTTAATCGATTGGTGCGTGTAATGCAGAACTGTGAGGTCCAGGCCTTTTTTTTTATGTTGAGTATCTTGCTCTCAGTATGTGGACCACTCTGAGAGGCGGACTGAGCGCGCTCGGCTGGCCCACAAATAATTCCATTTGGTCTTTATGCATTGTTAAAAATGACAAATCTTGTGGTGTCCTAAGACTTTTGCACAGTACTGTACATGTACTTTACCCATCTTTAACAAGAGTGCCACTAATTCCAGGGAGGACTGTACCTGAATTATGCATGAGGATTATAAAATTTGTATGCACCTGCCATAGTTGGCCAAAAGTTTGTGGACACCTGACCATTACATGCAGAGCAATAGGCATTTATGTGGAGTCACAGTTTGCTACTATGAAATAGTTTGTGCCTTGCTGAAGTGGCTCAGGTCTTTACTCCTGAACATTTATCCCACTTCCAGCGCATTCACTACGAGAACAAACTGTTCACTTACCATCTGATGTATTCCAGAGCTTACTATGTGCTTCTGTAACCAGATAATCAGCTTTATTTGGTATTCGGTCTGTGAGTGGGTGTAATGTTAATCTAGCGCTATAGTCTAAGAATGTGTAGAAGCGCATGCAATTCCACGTTTTAACCAGCAGATGCCGCCAGTGGACATACTGTGATTACTGTATCCCAACCTGTTCATGCTGCTTGGTTGAGTCCGAAATAAGCAAATTCACTAGTTGCAGTTGGTGTCTCCATACTTTTGGCTGTGTAGAACATCACCTGAGTGAAGCAAAAGTCTTAGCCTAGTAAAGCACCAGCTCCCACTTGCTTCCGGATTACAACTATTAATCAAACACTTCTGAGATAGCCGTGATTATTTGGACCGATTATAGCACCGTTTAAAATGTGTATGGTTAAATCAATTTATAAGTGCATTAATGCCCAGGTGAGACCCTGTTTGTTGACCTCTAACCCCGCCCTCGTGACGATTTTGCACCTTTCCCTTTCAGAGACTGAATGTATTGCACTGTGTGAGCTCTTCTGTTTAACATAATGATTCATAGCTGTACTTTCAAGAGAATGGCAATAAAACAGATCAGGGTTCTTGGCACAGATCTATTCAATGGAGCAGAATGAAATATTTTTCTAAGTGTAAAGCACAGTAATATCTCACCAATGCAGATGTACGCTACCTGATTTTCAAACAGTGTAAATGTAATTTTCTGTATCAGTGCTGATGTTGTATAGCCTTGTATATAAACCTGCTTTAGTCTTCAGAGGAAGGGACTGAATTCCTTGCCAGCTTCAATGATTTTAAGGACAATAAAATGGATTGAAAATATTTTGCTGTTTGTTTTTCCTTCCTGTTCCTGGAGCAATGGTGTAAGCACAGCATGTGTACAGTGTGGCGCTGGATAGGCCCACCCACTGAGCTGGATCTGTATTCCTTTCCACTGCTGCCCTAGGCTTGCTGAGTTTGGGATTGGACGTAGATATTAGGAGATCATCTAAAACTGTACAGTTGAGACAATGATCCATTGTAAAAAGCGCTATATAAATAAACCTGACTTATCCAGAGCGACTTACAATTGATAGTCTTACAATCCAAGCAATTGTGGGTTAAGGGTCTTGCTCAAGGACCCAACAGTGGCAGCTTGGCAGAGGTGGGAATTGAACCCTGGACCTTTCGGTCCATAGTCCAGTACCTTAACCACTAGGCTACCACAGTCCACAATCAATACGAAGCTTATCTTATAATGAATTGTTCAAAAATCACTATGTTGAGTAATGGATTAAAAGGAAAAAGTCAACGCAAAACACTTACTCTATTGCTGAACTCCGGGTGCTAGTATAGCTGCTAATGGTAACTGCAGCCTGTGTTCAGGAGGTTTAAGGAACCTTTTCAGGACCCATAGAGACTTATTTGCAGTACATCCATACCATAGATGTAAAAATAAAGAAAACAGAGCACAGAGCTTCACTGAGAACGAGCCATGTTGAATATGAATCACTGTGTACTGAATCAAGTTTTGGCTGAAACGAGTCACACCGAGCAAATGAGAACCGAGACAATATTTTCTGGTCAAAATGCATCGAGAACCGAATGTGACGAGGTTCTAGGTGGTCGAGAACCGAGATGCTACTGTATTATAACTAATGTAGTAACAATATTAGATGTAATCCATATATCATTACTACTGTAATATATTTTGTAGAGCATTTGAGCTTCCATCCTTGTGGATGCGCCGCACCGCTGCGACACGATTTACTGATTAGATAAATGCATGAATGAGTAGCTCCTCTAGGCAAGACAATGCCTTGGGTTACGGATCCACGCCTGGCGAGCTTCGAGAGGCGCGGCAACACCGACACGAGCGCGCGTTCAACAGCAGCACAGATTCCGCACAGTAAGTTTATTCATACATCAAAAACCAGATCAAATTCTCACGCTATATACAGATATCACGTACAATGTTTATACACTTATTACATATTTTATACAAGAAAAATATACATAAAAATGTAAACTTTTGTATACAAAAAATACCTTAGACATTGAACAAGGACCAATAACAAAAGGTGACGATTATTAGCTCATCCTATCGTTTAAAAACAGTTATACAGTACATTCACTGAGTATAGGAATTTATCAGCCACTGATCTGAGTGAGCGCGTACAAGTGCCAACAGAGCCCTGAAGATGATGTGTGTAGAAAGTCTGGAGTTACTCCCCGCGCCGGCGAGCTCTACCCGGCAGGACCGCGCCTCTAAACGAACATCCTGCCGCGGGGAGCTCTTGCTAGAAGTCTCCGAATCAGTGAATGAATAGGTAATACTTTCGTGAGGCCTTGATCCACGTCGGTAAAAATCACTGATGCTACAGAGCATGATCACATGTGCGGTGATCCTAAACGAATAACCGGCTAATTAAAAACCAGAACGCTGTACGTCTGGGGGTGGGGACACGTTCGCGTCCGCCCTCAGACGTCCCTTCCCATGATCCTTTCGTTCCGGTTAGGGGCGGGTTTGGGTTCAGCCATAACTGCGAGCTGAATTTTAATAGCTATCAAAACGTGCAGTCTGCTTTGCTTTTTTTTGTCCAAACACAACCAAAACACAACACCTGGAAAGTAAATCACTAGGATTTTGATAGCCATTAAAACAAGTGACGAGCACACCACAGAACTAGAACCTCACTCTGTATCCTTAATATTGAGTCAGCCTATCGATCAATCAAATTCTGCCACTCGGTCGCCCCTGAAACTTGGTTTCTATGTCCAAATTCGATCGCTACCCCAGAAATACCTTACACGGTTTGTGTACGTTAACCACCGGGAGATCGTCGGCGCTGGAAAGGCCACCCGTCCCAAGCCCTGCTTTCCAGGTTAGGCTCTATAGCCCATAACCCCAGCACCCTCCGGTCCCTGACCAGGCAAAGATCAAAAAGTAAAGAAACGAGTCGTGTCTAAAACCTAGCGGTGTGTCAGTATTAAAACATCACGGAGCAAAGTGAAGGTCGGTCCCTGCGCTGGCGCCGAGCCGAGTCTAGTGCGCGCTAGAGTTCAACCTGGGTTACTGTGGAAGGTCGCTGAAGGGCACGAACAGTCCCGGTCCGGAGAAATTGCACCAAAAGGTCCCAGCACGGCTAATTTCAAGACCTACGCTCCTGTCAAAAAGCGCTCCGGTTAAGACGGACCCGGCCGTGCCATTCTAATCTAAAGTCAAGAAGCACCATAAACAGGAACGGACAGTTTGTATTTGGTGGAAACTCGGGTTAATATTTATATACGTGGATATAGAAATCGTCTTAACGTAAAAGCTATTCGATATTTTAAACACGCTCTAGAACGAGTAGAACAGCAGCCTAGCTCTAAGTCTGTATTACCCAGAAGAGAGTTCAGCCGCGCGGTCGGAAATGAGACGGATATCGAAAGACTCAGTCGCCGAGGTGCCGCGAGATACACGATTAAAACTTGACGCTATCGATGTGACGAGATGCTGATGTGCTTTATTGCTTTTGAGAGACCAGGTTTTACCTTCAGGCGTCTTGAGGTGTCCGACCGGGAGAGTCTAGGGCCCAGGCTAGGTCCACTGAGTAAGCTTCATGTGAGGACTGCATAAAAAGGTTCACTATGTACAGTGATATAAAATCTAGGGTGGATAAAAGTCGACGTTCGCCTGGGACCGGACTCGACCCCAAGCCTGCTGACGGAGGGAGGCTTGACCACGGCGACTGACCTGTCCTGGGTTAATCCGAGGACCGGGGCGACCAAAACCCGACCAGCTTCGCTCAGTTG
This sequence comes from Ancistrus triradiatus, assembly GCA_025084515.1. NCBI lineage: Eukaryota > Metazoa > Chordata > Actinopteri > Siluriformes > Loricariidae > Ancistrus > Ancistrus triradiatus. Next base: position 117,985 of record JAJAGP010001047.1, read on the forward strand.
CTCTGCTGGAAGGAGGCGGCGGTCCCTCCGGTGCCTGTAAGCCCCGTGGGGGGCGCAGTGGAGCTGTGGCTTGGCTGCACGTCTTTTGGGATGCCGCTGTGAGAGGCCAGTTGGTGGCCGAAGGCGGCGCTGAATTGCGGGAGCTGCAGTTTGGGCTGGCTGGAGCCGAGCGGGTCGCGCCGCGGGGAGTCCGACTGAGGGGACGAGGTGGAGGCCGGGCCGGGAGGTGAGCGCGAGATCGACGGAGGGGTCGACAGAGAGGTGGAGAGGAGATGGGCGTCCTGGCTGAGCAGGTTCCCGAACTGTACTGGATCGGTCAACGACAGGGCCAGGTTGCTCCACGAGGAGCGAGGGGCACCCGGCAGTCCCGTCAGGGGCACCTCCAGCAGGAGGGGAGGCTCGGTGCGGTACGACGACGAGTGCGGCGAGGAGATGTGGTCGCTGTACGGAGACGGCACGTGGTCGCTGCTGTAATGGCTGCCCGGAGGAGACGAGGGCAGGGCCGGCTCCGGTTTGGAGAGGGCCGAACGAGGGAACGCCTGCTCGTTCAGGGTGCGGTTCGAGCCCGCCGCGGGCTGGGAGGACGAGGCGGACGGAGGGAAAGGCTCGTCCGCCGGAGGCTGAAGCAGATTGTCCTCCAGCTCCAAGGAGGGGAAGGTCTCGGACGCTATTTGGCCATTTAAGAGATCGCCCATGGTGGCGACCGCGACGCCGGAGCTGGAGAACACGCTCATGGCACGATGGTCGTCGGCCGGGGTCAGCTCGGCCATCGAGTTCAAACAAACCAGCGTGTCGTGATAGGAACCCATGGCCTGCAGAGCCCGAACCAGCTCCTCTGCCTCTTCCGTGGTGGGGAGCAGCTCGCCATTCTTACCTAACGACACAAAAATCAACCGGTGCACTTTAGTAGGTGCAGCGCCTCGCTCCTACCCTCACTGTCCATTTGATCAGTTCCACTTACCATATAGGAGCACTTTGTAGTTCTACAATTACAGACTGTAGTCCATCTGCTTCTCTACATACTTTGTTCGCCCCCTTTACTCTGTTCTCTAATGGTCAGGACCCCCCACAGATCAGGTACTATTTGGGAAGTGGATCATTCTCAGCCCTGCACTGACCCTGATGTGGTGGTGAGTGGATCAGACACAGGAGTGGAGATTTTAAAACACCTCAGTGTCAGTGCTGCGCTAAAAACAGTCTATCAGCCAAAAATATCCAGCCACCTGCATCCTATATAACTAATACACACTTTGCAACAGATGAGCTACTGTCTCTGACTTCACATCTAAAAGACAATAAGGTAGACGCGTCTAACAGTGAGTGAGCAGTGTTTAACAACTCCAGCAGCACTGCTGTGTGTGTCCAGTCGTACCAACATGAGATGTTAATGGGTTGAAAATAGTAAACAAAATGCTTCACCACATCTTAAATAACCGAGCGAAAACATTCCTTTTTTATTTCGGAACTGTGGTGAGCACACAAACACTGTCAAGCCTTGGTTCGGATGGGCTACAACAGGGAGGCCCCACCCAGTATTAGTGCCGTGTTCCTCATGAACGGGTGTGTACACACACAACACAAATGAGTGCGTGTGTATGAGCATGCGTTTACCTGCGAACAGGTCAAAGTCCTGCAGGTCATCGGGCAGCCTGGGCAGCACGTCGGAGAAGTCCTCCTGATTCAGCTCCAGATCGTTGGGAATGTCCGCTATGTCAGTTGTGATGTCATCGGGGAGTTCATCCGCGCTGAGGTCGGGCGTAGACGGACTCCTGAGGTGAGCAGATGAAGGCAGACCCCGAAAATCACATCCCATCACACACACACCACATAAGCTGCTCAAACAGACACACTCTAGATACTGCGCACGGGTACCTGACGCCGGCATGAGGAGTGGGCAGTGCCAGTGTTGGGGGCATGGGTAGGTTACCCTGTGGCACGGCAGGAGGGATGGGCTTCTGGGGACGCTGCACTAATCTTCTCCTCTTTTTCTTGTGTTTCTTCGTTAGCGCTGCCGGTTTGGTCTTCTTACGCGGACGGCGTTGCTGCTGCTGCACCCGTCTGTTACTGTCACCGCGGAGGAAGTTATCCTGCAGACGCACGACACGGTCAATGGAAAATGTCATTCCATTTGAAGCGGGTTCATTCTGCATTCTTGATCACATTTTCCATATTTTATTAAGTTTATTACTTATTTGGCATTTACTATTTTTTATACTCCATTTATTATATTCTCTACTTCATTTTATTCTCTATTTTATATCTGTTACAATTTCTCTATTACATAAAACTTTATTGTATTATTTTTTTTCCTGTTTCATTGGAATCTCCATTTAATTTATGGCATTTAGCATCAAATTGACCTATTAAATCAATTTAATTTAACTCAACTCTTTCCTATACCATCCAGACTGCCCAAGGAGGTCAGGTCCCTTTTAGAGTCACATCACATTTAGTCAAGTCAGGTCAAACCCAAATCGAGCAACCCTAGGACGACAGTGGAAAGGAAAAACTCGCTAAACGTTATAAGGAAGAAACCAAGATTAACAAAGGGACTACTTGGGTGGCTTAGATGATACGTGTAAGAATTAAACGAAATGATCTAATTAATACGTTTTTAGTAATAGTTAAAATAAACAGGAGCTAAATCAATATGAAGAGAGACGATATATTTAAAAGTATAATAATTCATAATAAAAATGGTGAAAATGGGTCAAAAACGCTGAATGAAATACAAATTTAGGAAGTTTTTCCACCCTAGGCCTGCTCAGTCACAGCTGTGGGTCTCGATAGTTGTGAAGCTGGTTTGCACTGTGGTGGTCTAGCGGTTAAAATACTGGACTATGGACCAGAAGGTCCAGGGTTCAAATCCCACATCAGCCATACTGGGTCATTGCTGGGTCCCACAGTTGCTTGGATAAGGGCCTTAAATGTAAATGAATGCATGGGACCCTTGGGTTATGGGCTAGCATAGGGCCTAGGAGCTGTGCTGAAAAAGTGAAAGCTGATGGAACACGAATCTCACATTGCATCACGGAGCAAACTTATTTTTGGAATAACAAAACCAACCGGGCACATCAGCAGTAAAGAATGCAATTACAGCAATCACCATTTTTTTGGCGTGTTCGTCACACAGCGGCGTTTGGTGTGTGATGTCGAAGACGGGGACAGAGCACTGCTGGCCATCAGCAAACCGAGCCGTGCAGCTGGAGAAGAGCTGCTGTGAGCGGTTCAGCAGGATATCTACGACCACACGCCATGAAGGAACAACAAAACGTGCAAAGTGGGAGACCATCACCTCAGAGGCTCCTGAACCTCCAAGCAGAAATGAAATCACACGTCATTACAACTGTACATGTATCCGTGGTACGAGTGGCACTGGAGCATGTGTGTGCCTTCAGAATAAGGATACGCTGGAAGCAGTGGTTGGTGAAAGGCAGAGACGGGCTGCTGCAGGGTTGGCCCTTGGTACTGCCCGTACACACAGCTTTCTCCACCTTCTGCTGTACTGGTCGCCTAAAACACAAAACATGAGCATAACATTGGCCACTCTATATAATACAGCCACATGCTGTGCTCTGGCCCACAACTGGGCCGCTTTCATACCTGTCAGGCGTGTGGGACGTTCTGCTGAGCTGCTGGATGAGTTCTCCTGTAGAGTCCGGGTCCTTTCTGGCTGCATGGAGCAGAGCTTTCCTGAAAGCGTATTTGTAACGGTTGTGGCGTGTAGCGGCTCTCTCCTCCCTGCACAGGTGCTTGTAGCGCTCCTTCAGGTACGTGCAGAACCGAGCGAGCCGAAACAGCCGAGGCTCCGCGCTCTCACCGACTGAGCTGAGACAGAACGGGAAGCCAAATATGAGCAGATTTTCAGATTTCTACTTTGCGACCAGCCAATAATCTCATAGAAAAAAGACTTTAGCTTCAAACTGTCATCTGAAATAATCTAATGATTCATTTTCGCATGTATATACTGGGCGGTTCTCGATACCAAGTATGCCAAGTTCAGACCTGTGTACTTCCTAGCCTTGAATTCCGTGGCACGTTTAATTCCGGGATTGCCAGATCAAGCGAGAAAAACCGCTAAAGCCAATGCAAAAAGAAGCCAAACATAAGTGTGCATATCTAAGTCTGACATTTTGGGGTCCAGTTGTCACCAATATGTTAGACATGATCATTATCCCATTGCTAAAACAACAAATCTAAATGGCGGCCTAAGACTTTCGCCCAGTATTGTATGGTTTAGGGTTCGCAAATAAAATCCTTACTCGTGGTGAGAACTCGATTCCTGTGATCTCCACATCTGAGGTGATGAAGGAATTCTTCCTTCTGCCTCTTCATCCTCATCAGCGCTGTCGTCAGACCAGTCCAAACCTGTACACAGTTAGAAATGAAAATACATAACCTCTTTCCAATACTGTGGTAGCTCAGGTATATACACACATATACACACACACACACACACGATGTTGACATATGACATTTCTTCGTGGTGCACGTTATTATCGATTTAGAACAATACCCAGATGAGGGAAGAGGTCTCCATGCTGTTTGTGTCTCTGGGCACAGAGCTGCACCAGATGCTGGAGCCTCGACAGGCAGGCAGGAGGCACTGTGAAGGCAGCGGGTCTCATGACCAGGGCACGGCGTTGCGGGCTCTCCTGGGCACCAGCGAGTGGATCACCCGGTGTATTGGGCAAGGTTTTTCGGGCCTGCTGGCCTGTTGAGTGGGGCACAGATGGCACCATAGATGTGCCCGCCTGAGGTGGTGCTGGCTTGCATAGCAGAGCCTGTGCTGCCCCCTGTTGGACGTAGGAGGAGAGACCAGCAGGCTGGGACGTTGCCGGCGGCGGCGGCGGAGGTGGCGGCGGCGGAGGTGGCGGAGCTGGTACTGCTGGTGTTGGTGGGGGTAGGTGAGGAGATTTGGGCAGTGGGCATGCTACCGTGACCGGCGTTATCTGGTCCGACGTGCGGGGAGGAAGATCAGAGTCGTGCCGCGGCCCTTTCTGAGCGAGCACGAGCCGACCCACGGGTTTCCTCTTGAGCACAGAGTTCTTGCGCGAGGCACCGTCCGCTCCATCCAAGTCCTCCTCGTAGAAGGCAAAAGGGTCGAGCAGGTGCGTGTCGGGCAGGGTGAGGGGTGGAGAGGGAGGCAAACCGTCCAGGCCATTCGAAGCTTTGAGAGCTAGAGAGGGCACGGTGATGTTCAACGCCACAGAATCCAGCGTGTCATGTTTCTTCTTGCGCTCCTTCTTGGGGATGAAGCCCAGCACTTGTAAGTGGCTGTTACAGTATCTGGAAGATGAAACAGCCATCATGAAGGAAGAACAAAACAGACCAAGTCAAGAGTGTCACTGTGACACTTTTGAAAGATGTTAGAAATGCCACCTTCGCAAGATTAAGAACCACAAAAGTCCCACAGGAGCCTCTTGCGGGTGTACACAAAGGGCGGCTAGGTGCAAATTAAAACGTCTCACCTGCGGTCCTCAGCCTTGGGGATGGGGTTGGTGCATCGCTGGCTGTTGTACTTGGCCACATATTCGCACTGTTTGAAAGGAGCGGTCTTGTCCTCTAACACATGCCGTATGCAGAAGGCGTATCCGTTGAGCCTGCGCTGTTTGCAGAGTTTCGGGCTGTACGAGCACAAAGGCTTATTGTCCACCTCCGAGAAGTGTATGTGTTTCCCCTCATACATCACGTGACTCTGGTCATTGAAAACATCAGCTGACGAGGGAAAGAAACAGAACGCGAGCATAACTATATGTACATTACAGTATCTCACACACCCACAAGCTCTTCCATACGTCGGGTAGAACATCACAATTCATGACATTTTAGCCTATATCTAAGAAGTGACACCATAAAAGATACAGGTGGCCTTCTGTTTCCTTGGAGGGTGAACTGGTTCCAGGACTCAAAAGACGCTGTTGCACTGCAGGACTTTTTCCAGTATCATAGAACTGTGCTCCTACAACTGTAGTTCTTAGAACGTCACATATATGGACTTTTTTTTAGCTCCCGCTCCAAGGTAGGCGGTGCATCTACAATACTGAAATTGACTATTTATTGTTCTCTTTATTTTCTAGGGTTGTCCAAATTCTCAGTGGACAAATCGATTCCCTATATAGTGCACTACTTTGTTACCCATAATAAATATAGTGGACAACCGATGTACACTACTTACGAACAAACGTACCACAATGCATAGCGGTTTCAATACAAGTACAAAATATTATTAAATAATAATGTGTTCACTGGTGAAAATAGTGCATGGAGTTGAACTTTTGTTATCGACCAAATACTTATTTTCCACCATAATTTACAATTAAATTCTTTAAAAATCCTACAATGTGATTTCCTGGATTTTTTTCTCATTGTGTCTCTCATAGTTGAAGTGTAGCTATGATGAAAACCTTACAGACCTCTCTCATCTTTCTAAGTAGGAGAACTTGCACAATCAGTGGCTGACTAAATACTTTTTTGCCCCACTGTACCCCAGGTCTTTTCTCAGTGCACAGGAACCCTGAGTCAAATTAAGTATGCAGTGATTGGTCCTGATGCAAGCATCTGTGTTGAGTCCAAGCACCATTTTAAAATATACTTGCACATTGGTGGCCATATAAACAACAGATCTTCGCACCAAAAATGGAAGGTCACTTCAGCATCACACAACAATCTTATTGGAGGCAATAGTACGCTTTGAATATACCGCAAACACTAGCTACATTATATATCGGTACTGAGTACTTAAGGTACTGTACAGATGTAGTACTGCTGTCATGTCGACCCATTCTGATGAGAAAGCAACAGAAACCCATCAGCATGATAGATCACTTATAATTCCTAATACAATGTAAATCTTATACACATAGTTGTTTACTGAATAACGTCCAAAAAAAAAAAAAAACGCAACTGTGTGAACAAACGAGACACGAAGAGAATAGTGCTCAAACAGGCTCGTGACTGAGGATCTGTGAAATTGCGGGTGCCTACACATCACTTCTTTCTCGTGGATTCAGAGTCGTGCTCAGTAGGGAACAAATTCAAGTTTTGCTTCTTGGAACTCCAAGAACGCATCCACAATGTGTTCTGTGAAACTGCCTGTTATGTAATCATGACATTGTCCAAAAACCATATTTTATAACTTACATACACTGCCGAGCCAAAAAAAGGGAGGTCGTCACCTGGATGTAATGGTTAAATAGTTTAAAAAGAGTCTCCCCTGCATTGGTGATAAAGTTTCAGCTGGCAACAAGTTCTGGAAGGTTTGTCTCGTTTTCAGATCTGACAGCACAGAAACTAAACAGAACACAAACAGCCTGTGTTGGCTATTTTAACTTTTGGATCCTGGCTTAGCGTCTCAAACATTAACTTAAATCAGAAATGGGCTTCACATGCTCACCAAACAAAGGAATCACTCCCAAGCTAGGATAGATGATATTAAATATGACAGTGCTGTCTAAAAATAACCTACAAATCAATATTCCAGAAATAGTTGCTACTGTATATTGGTTTTCTTCTTTATGGCGCAGGTTAGCGCTGCGGTCAGCGCTGCAACAATCAAATCAAGACAAACAGGCCTATTAAGACAGACGAAACCGGTCATTGAGGACAGGTCCAGTGCATCACCCTACATGTTCTGAAAGAATTACTGCTTAAAACCGGACATACAGCACTGTGGAAAAGTCTTAGAATAATTAGCTTAGATGTACCACTGTTTTAGCAGGGTTATAATTATTATGTACAGTGGTGCTTGAAAGTTTGTGAACCCTTTAGAATTTTCTAGATTTCTGCATAAATGACCTAAAGCATCATCAGATGTTCACACAAGCCCTAGAAGTAGACAAAGAGAACCCAGTTAAACAAATGAGACAAAAATATTATACTTGGTCATTTACTTATTGAAGAAAATGATCCAATATTACATATTAGTGAGTTGCAAAAGTATGTGAACCTCTAGGATTAGCAGTTAATTTAAAGGTGAAATTAGAGTCAGGTGTTTTTAATCAATGGGATGATAATCAGGTGTGAGTGGGCATCCTGTTTTATTTAAAGAACAAGGATCTATCAAAGACTGCTCTTCACAAGACATGTTTGTGGAAGTGTATCATGGCACGAACAAAGGAGGTTTCTGAGGACCTCAGAAAAGGAGATGTTGATGCTCATCAGGCTGGAAAAGGTTACAAAACCATCTCTAAAGAGTTAGGACTCCACCATTCCACAGTCAAACAGATTGTGTACAAATAAAGGACCCCAGGGTAACTTCTAAGCAACTGAAGGCCTCTCTCACATTGGCTAATGTTAATGTTCATGAGTCCACCATCAGAAGAACACTGAACAACTATGGTGTGCATGGCAGGGCTGCAAAGAGAAAGCCACTGCTCTCCATAAAGAACATTGCTGCTCATCTGCAGTTTGCTAAAGACCACATGGACAAGCCAGAAGGTTATTGGAAGAATGATTTGTGGACAGATGAGACCAAAACAGAACTTTCTGGTTTAAAAGAAAAGCGTTATGTTTGGAGAAAGGAAAACACTGCATTCCAGCATAAGAACCTTATCCCATCTGTGGAACATGGTGGTGGTAGTATCATGGTTTGGACCCGTTTTGCTGCATCTGGGTCAGGACGGCTTGCCATCATTGATGGGGGGGGTCATACCAGATACTGAAAGCCAAGGTTCACATACTTTTGCCACTGACTAATATGTAATATTGGATCATTTTCCTCAATGACCAGGTATAATATTTTGGTCTAATTTTTAACTGGGTTCTCTTTATCTACTTTTAGGAGTTGTGTGAAAATCTGATGATGTTTTAGGTCATATTTAAGCATAAATATAGAAAATTCTAAAGGGTTCACAAACATGCAAGCACCACTGTATAATAATTTCAGTCTTTTCATACATTTGTATGCAATATTAAAAATGAGCACTGAAATTATCCACAGTATTATTTACTTTTACAGCATTTAGCCAGAGCGATTTACAACCGCTGCAGTCTTACAAGGCACAATGCAAGCAGCTGAGGGTTAAGGGCCTTGCTCAAGGACCCAACCATGGCAGGTTGCCAGTGCTCAAATCAAGATCTCAGTATCACAGATCGAATCATGAGGAGTGTGTATTCTCACATGAGCATGATTATTCTGAAACTGTCTTTACTAACATCATTCTACATTTACACTTACAGCATTTAGCAGACGCCCTTATCCAGAGCGACTTACACTTGATACAGTCTTACAATCCAAGCAATTGTGGGTTAAGGGCCTTGCTCAAGGACCCAACAGTGGTAGCTTGGCAGAGGTGGGATTTGAACCAGTACCTTAACCGCTAGGCTACCACAGTCCTACACCCAGCTACAACACAGGGGCTCCCAGCTAAAAGTGATAAAAAAGAGCAGCACACATTTGTAAGGAGATGCTACCAATAATAAAAGAAAATGGAGAGAGATTTCAAAAGTAAATAAATATTTAACCCATGCTAACAATACCCAGTCAGGGTTCGGTGAGCAATGAAACAGCTTTTCCTAACTTCGAAGTCCACTAATGAGGATGATAGCAACTGGAATTGCATTGCTTGTTTGACTGCTTGACATTTTAAATCCTGAAACACCCTCTTGTGGATACACTGCTCTCAAATCCACACATACTTACAACTTTAAATAATATATGTGCAATATTCAAACTCATCAATCAAACATTGACCATAACGTATTCGCAAATCGATGGAATATACCGAGTAACATTTGATTATAAATACTGATGATCAATACACACAAGTGTAATGTTTTATAGTACTGTTAAGCCTTAAATTAGAAAGATCTGAGGCAAAGACATGCACAAGCTGTGTTTTGGAAACTGAAATGACCCTCACCACTATGGCAGGGTGGGAAATAATGGTCACCAGTATGAGATGCTGGTTTGTAAATATGGTCGAAACACCAGCGCTTACCATTTAAATACCCAACGTTACTGGTTTTACAACCACACCAATACACCTGGTAATAAAGCTCTGTAATCTAAATATATTACACTATAACGAAACTAATCTACATAAAGCTATGTAACGAAGTGTGTCACGAATACCAACAGTTTATGAACAAATAAAATTAAAAACAACGTTATCTAAAACATTTGTGATCTGAATGTAATGTCTCTCTTTATTTATAACGTAGCTAACGTTAGCTAGTAGCTAGATGCTTTAATCGTTAGAAATAACTTCACGCGGGCTGTTTTCCAAACCGCATACATCTGTACTAAAGTGTGTGTCAAATTAGTACGCCACCAACTGAGTCTTTACTAGTAAAGTGTGCTATTTATAGTTCGGTAATGTGCTGTTTGGGACACAACCACAGCCTTAGCCGGATAGCTAGCAGTGCTAAAAACAAAGCCGCCGTATCCATGAAAATTAGACGTTTGAAAACGATTATACACATTTATTTCACCACAATAATGCAGTTTCATACACCTTTTAGTAATTAAAGTGAATTTTTAAAACGTGATTAATGCTTTTATTTTTTATGTTGAAAACAAAGCCGAATTGAGGCCTCGTTCGGGCCGACCGAAACAAACGATGGTGTTTGCTAAATATGTATCTGAAAAACAGATTAATTACGAATAAGTAAAAATTGTAGGATTGGGTATAAAACGTCTTTATGTTGTGATTTACCTTATGAGGCATGACTACATGAAATAACAGAATGGGTTTTTAATAATAGTAACAGCGGCCAACGATAAGCTCGATATCCCCGGCCGTCGAGTAGAAACTAAGCCACGTTAGAAGTCTCAAAAGTCGGCACGGTCTGTAACAGACAGGCCGGCTGTACGATAATAGCGCTTACCTTGAGTTAGTACAGGCTGTACGGGGTATTCACTCCGGATACACTGTGGAAATATAATCAGCTGCACCAGTCACTCGATATGCTACCGAAAATACTCCTCTTTAAAGTAACGCGCCATTATTTGCAGATTAATAGTGTATTAAGATGAATATTTCCATCGGCTAACATTGGAAGTACAAGGCTGCTGTTTTTTTTTTAGCTCAGTCCTCGACTGACTCCTCACAGCACCACTATCGGCACTGCGGGGACATGACAACAGCACACAGCCCGACAACAAGCTCTTCTACCATATTGGAACTTGTCTAGGTATTTAACTAAATCATGCTCCGTGATGGACTTTCTTCCATTCCAGCATAGTGGCACAGTTCTGCGGGGCAGAGGGAGAGGATGTCCAGAGGAGAGGATCTCCAGCAGGTGAGTATGTTGTGTTAACATTGTGTTAACTACACGTCCTTCTCTCTGGTCCATAGCTGACTTGTGTGTGTGTGTGCGCGCGTGTGTGTGTGTGTGTGTGTGTGTGTGTGTGTGTGTGTGTGTGTGTGTGTGTGTGTGTGTGTGTGTGTGTGTGTGTGTGTGTCACTGCATGACAAACAGCTCCGCACTCACCCTCTTTTTGACCACACTCACTTCCAGAGAAATAGATAAAACATGACACACTTATCGCTTATGGAATCTCCAGTTTCAGTATCCTTGTGCAGTACCTTCATACAGGACTGTGCAAAAGGCTCAAGAAAGAAGAAAAATAATTAAAGAAAATGTCTTCATCAATAATTTTAATAAACCCTATTTTGGACACCAGTGCTGAAACCAAAAAAGTAAATTCCCAGAAGTTTGTTAACTAATTATTTAGCGAATAATTATTCTAATGATTGATATTTGATATTTGTCTGATAACTTGGTTATAACAAATGAAGAATAATGAACAATACAGGTATGGAAGTTCAGTAGACAGACCCACTAGAATGGGCACCGAACAGCTCAGTGACACATGACACTCTCATAGGTTTCCACCTCCAACATGTCAGTTCATCAACTTTCTGTTCTGCTGTCCTAAAGTTGTCTGTAAAGAAGTGATTTTCCAACTTTGATGCACAGTGCTGAATATGACAGTCATATCTCAAGATATTCTCACAAGATTGAGGCAGGTATAGCAGCAAAACCCGAAAAAACTCCATGTACTTTTTTGGTTTCCACAGACCTCTGGCTATGCAGTGTATGTACTTTATGGTAACTGGAAGATGCTCGCTCATGGTCTGTGCCCAGCCCCCACCCAGATGAAGGATGTGACTTGGGAGCTTATGGCCAAGCCTCAATTTGTCCTTACATTTGACCTTAAACTGGGTAATGGTGAGACTCCTTGCCCACACAAAATGCACATGAAACTACTTCACCAGATGCAGGGTATGAACCAGAGTGGTTCAGCATTGTAAAACAGCATTCTAGCGCTGGTCTGTCCCTCCTCTGTTGCGGTGGGGTTTCAGTTGCTTTTGTGTGTGGAAAAGTCTTGTTAAAGGGTCTGAGTGGATCAGGATATACTTTCATACTTAATTCAGGGAAATTAAGAGTTTAGATCCTTGAAGAACTTTGTGCTCGGATTGAAGGGTTGATTACTGGTAAGAGAAGCTCTCCTGAAGCTATGGATCTAAACAAAACATTTTGATATATTTGGTTCACTATGAAACTGTGGCGGCCACAGTCTTGGTAGTTACAGGTATGTACCGTTTCATGTCTGCATTACATTCTGCGAAACAGCACCTTGACCGAAATGGACGTTGCCTTGACATTAACATAGTCGCATAGTAGTTTAGATACCTGCACATACTGTATTGTTTCATTTTAAACAGTAATATTAATTAAAACTCAATAAGACGCATATTTAATACATTATCACACTGTACAAAACAGTAATTCTGATCTTTGTACTTTTTAAAGAGTTGAAACACTGAAAGCAAAAAAGAAAGTACAGTGAAACCATGTTTCTTTCTGCCTTTCAAGACTGTGATTCTCTTTTCTGTCAGCAGGTGTCGCAAGGGTTCGCCCCAACTGGTTTTCTGTCATTCATACATGAGTTAGATGTATGGGACTGTGGTAGCCTAGCGGTTAAGGTACTGGACTATGGACCAGAAGGTCCAGGGTTCAAATCCCACCTCTGCCAAGCTGCCACTGTTGGGTCCTTGAGCAAGACCCTTAACCCACAATTGCTTGGATTGTAAGATTGTACCAATTGTAAGTCGCTCTGGATAAGGGCGTCTGCTAAATGCTGAAAATGTAAATGTAAATGTATGGTATATAAGAAAGATTTTTATTTTCTAGGCGCATATCTGTAAAGGGAAACGCTGAACTGAGTATGTAAATAATGTTCTCTTTATATCAAGATGTGAAAACAAAACAGCAAAATAACCGATTTTATGAGGTTTTGAGCATAAATATGATCTGTAATATAGCAATAGCTTGTGTCTTGAGGTGGCATATTTGTCACCATTGTGCTGACCATATGCAAAAAGATCTTTAGCTGGTGAAGAGCGAGAAATGTATTTTATAACAAATTTTCTTGTCAGCTAAACAATCCTCTTACCTAGTTTGCATATTGCATTTATCATATGGTTAGCCTTTTTTTTGTTGCAGGAAATGTTTCGACACTTCTATGTGTTTCCTTGTTTCCTTCACATTCTGATGAATATATCCTGTAGCATGCTTGTCTTTGACTTGCACACACATGGGAAATCCTCTTACACTGTCCAGTGTCAGCAGACTATGGCTATACTGAGTGGTATTTGGAGTGTTTAACAAAAGATTTGATTGTGTGAATGGCCGTGAGAGTCCTGTTCTGATTCAGCCAGGGAGGAAGAGCAGAATGGGTGGGTTCTTCCTGATGCCCTCCAACCGTTTCTTTGTCTTTGTGTTCTCCAGCACATTTTATGACACCATTTATGTATAGTCACGCTACACAGGCTTCAATATAAACTAGGGCTGAATTAAAAAAAAACATAAATCACATTTCCATAACTTGACCATATGAGGCACCTGTAGTTAGGAGCTGTGTCCAAAATGGTCCCTTAATCACTATTTCCTATATTCTAAATACCATATAGTATCATTAGCCTTTAGGGAACAGGGAACTGAGAACTGGATTTCACAGGTGCTGGCGAACCCAGACCTGGACTTAATGGTGCCAGTTAAGTGAAACCGGTTGAGAGACCTCTCTTCATCAGAGGCAGCATTTTGAACCAGAGCTCTACCAACTGAGTCACTTTGATCCCTGCCTCTGGGGAAAAGGTCTTTCAGTTTCAGAGTTGCGTTTCAGTTAACTGGCACCCTTAAGACCAGCTCTGGGGTCGCCTTAAAGCTCCAGTGTCCCCAGTTCGCCTCCACCTATGTGGAGTTTGTATGTCCTCCCCGTGTCCACATGGGTTTACTCCAGGTGCTCCATTTTCATCCCACAGTCCAACGCCATGCATTAGGTTACCTGATGCTAAATTGGCCCAATCTGGGTATGTAGGACTAGTTTCGATAAAATATAGCCTTACATTTTAATAAAACCTTGTCAGTCATTAAATTGATGCTGAAAGCCATTGATGCTGAAAGCGATGTCAAATAAACCAAATAAACAAACAAAACAAACCAGCTCTGGGTTTACTGGCATCTGTGAAATCAGTTATCAGGTTAGTGGCACCATTAAGTTCAGGTTCTTATGTTCTTTACAGTTTCTGGCACCAGATTGACCGTCAGGGGTGGGTTTCCGAATGTCAGTGCTCATTACATCTGCAGTAATCACGTGACCAGACCAGTGGTGCCCCCATGTTCCATTTCTTTAGAATCAAATAGATCCAAGCAAAAAATATGACCAGTTGAGGTGAAATAATCATTTGACAGCACGCAAAATATGCAAAATAAATGCCAATAGGAATGAAACTGAAACGTGGTTTGTAATATACATTTTGATAAGGTTTCATAGAGTTAAATATGTCCAGCTATGTGCTTATAGAGAAACTTAACCACCTTCTATAGATCATGTCTGATATTGCTGACGTGAACATTATGAGCAAGAGCAGAACAGCAAGTGATGCAGCAAAGCGACACCAGCAAAACAGGGTGTTTTGTCAGAACTTTAGGAAGAATATACACAATTTGCAGTATTTTAAAACAAGAACATTAACTGTGCTTTATAAAATACATTAACTGGTGTTTTTTGTCTTATACAGAAATTCTAACAGAATAACTTTCAGTCAGATGTAGGAAAGAGTGTGAGGGGTTCATCAATTAAGGCTCTGGACTACTCTGGATAAGTTATGTCTGTCTCAGATCGATGGTGTTAATGTCAGGTAATGAACGGAGGCTTTTCCGTACCTCAGCTGATTCTCCTTTGTTGCAGAAGTAGTTAAAGTCAGTTGGTGAAGCAAAAAAGATTGCACTAGACCTTTTCTCATTGGTTTTTCATAATCCCTGCTCCATTATGTAGGCTGAATGTGTCCTCAAGAGGGAGCAAGTGAAGCATTTAACTAGTAATCGTGGGGTGTAAATTTCCCTGAATGACATTCATTCATTACCGCTTAATTCAGTTCAGTTGCGAGGGCATAACCGTTAGCAAGGGAGCAAGACGGGAACCAACCATGTACATGGAACATGCGCACAATATAATTAGCCAAGTCTCAAGGCTTAAAAAGCGAAAACATAAAATAAAAATGAGTATAGTTACACCATCTGCTCAGAATTCCAAACATCATCCTATCATAGACCCAAATATCATCTGCCAAAACACTGCTGTACGACACATCATATTGACCCATTACTGCTGCTCCCTGAGGGACAATGCTAATGATTCAAGTCACGAATTCACAAAGATATCCAATTCTTATTCACTTTTTAATTAGGGTGTGTAATATTTTTGGCTTGAAGTGAAGGGCTTGAAACAGCATTTCTTGAGGATTTGGTTCACACTTCAGGCTGGGGTTGCAAGGTGAAGGTGGAGTGGTACAGTTACTGGGCCGGCTATGACCTGGCGTCCCCTCCCATTTTCACATATACCCAATGAAGTAGTCCCACAATAAGCTCCGGGCTCCCCATGACTCTGACCAGGGTAAGCAGGGCCAAAACAGGACCAGTCCAATATGCTTTGTTACAGCATCCAAACACTTGGATGGAACCTGCACTTATCAGTTTCCATTTCAGCAGGTTCTTTATGAGTCATTCTTTACACTTCACTGACTTTTTGTACACCTTCTATTTAACTTGTTGATACATTTGTTTTCTGCAGGCCTTGTTATGACTTTTGGCTCTTGTGCACACGGAACGTCTGATTCCACCATGACTCATATGTTTGTTGGGCAATATGCAACTCATCACTGTGGTCTCACTGGGAACATGTGGAACATACTTACAAAATATCTTGCCCATCTGCTACATTTTTAAAGGGTCATATGATCCAGAAATCCGTCAAGTAAATACCTCACTCCATGGCACACCTGACATCTGACTGTACAAACATAGTAAGTCAAGTATTCTGGTTTAAAGTAATAACTGACCAAAATGTATTTAAAAAAATGTATTTCTATGCTCATTTCCTCCCATTTTATCCTGCTAGAGGTTGTGAGGTTGCAATCTGGAGCCTGTCCAGGATCTCACAGTCTATAGGTGAGTACCAGACCCAGCAAAATCCCTGTGGTGCTCGCAGTGGCGGGCCAGCAAATTGCCCTTGCAAGACATATAACATACCTTAAGTGTAATCAATAAACAAATAAATCTGCGTCATCGGTTCATCAGGCTTGCGTAACAGATTCAGGAAACTAAGTGTGGTCTCTAATTGTGCATGTATAATTCATGCAGTTCACAAATACGATGGTGACCATAAGTTTGTTTTACTTGTTTGCAACATTAGTAAGTTAGACTTCAGACACTGAACACATCCTTGTTGATTGAGTACATTTGTGGTAAAGGAGAATCACGTACATATTGGTTTTTATAAGAACTGTTTCTTTAATATTGTAAATATTTCCCAATATGAATATTCAGTAAAAAGTATTCTGGATTATTTTAATGTGTTGTGACTTCCAATAGACGAATATAAAATATTTATTAAAACATTTTAAATATTAATTCAGGAATGTAAAAAAAAATCATGTTGTCACAAGTTACATTTCATTAAGTAAGGGTGAATGATCACAAAAAAGAAAAGTGAGAAAGGTCGTGGCAGAAAAAAAAACCTTAACAAAATTATAATTCATAATGGCAACATTGATGCACTTAATAATATGACAATCAGATTTTGTCAGTAATAAATGCGTATACGTGCACTTGAGTAATGCAGTAATGGTTAGGATCCGGATTACATGACTCGGATCACAATAATCTGATTTCTACAATGCAAGCAGCCAATAATCTCGCAGAAGGGTGTGACGTAAACTTCAAACTTTATTAATTACATAACGAAATTCCTCATTTCGGAGTCTCCACAAATTTGGTGTTTAATTCTGTGCTGCGTTTAATTCAGGGGTTGCCAGATCCCACAAGAAAAATAATCCACAAGTCAATGGAAAAAAGCCAAGTCACTTAGAATAAGCCGACCTGGCAAGCATTTCATATGAGCAAACTGAAATCTGACTGATTGGATATGTGCTCTGAGGAATCCGATTACTAAGGAAAAAAGCTCTCTTTATTGGATTTCATACTCTGATTTCCAGACCTTAAGCTGATTTGGGAAATCTGAGTATGTTTACATGACCACTTGAATAATTGGATAACTGCCAAAATCAGATTATGATTGGATCCGATTATTATTAAGTGCATATATACGCACTCATTGAGGTGCTTGGGTGGTGCAGCGGTCTAAAACACTAGCCCATCACCCCGGATACTCCAGGTTGAGTCATTTTGGTGCCTTCCAGAGAAGTGAGGCCCTACCCAGCCCACCAATGGACTGGCATCCTTTCAAGGCCATGCTTACACCTGTGCCCGGTGTTTCCTGGCGATAGTTCCCAGACCACCTGCAACCCTGATGTGCCACAGCTCCTTTCCTGGGTGTGATTCCTCAGAGTACTTTCCTGCTAGCTCCCAACAACATGCCAGCAGGTGGACTGGCTGCTCTAATTTGCCCTGTGATGGACTAGTGCCCTTTGCATCAATCATGATCAGAATGAAGTGGTTACTGACAATAAATAAATGATGATCATGTTTCAGAACAGCAAAAGTCTGAAGTATATTTGAGATTTCATTCAAATAGACATACATTCTTGTTTAAGAGTATATGCACTGACATAGACCACAGACCAAGAGGAACTGAGAGTAAATATAAACTAGTAACATCCAGTTTCCTGTTTGCTTCTTCAATAGCTCCTTCTTTTTGCCTACTTTAAAAAAATGTGGTCAGGAGAAAATTGCTGCTTGCGTAGGTTTTCCCTCTGGGCAATTTATAGTCGTCAGACTTTGGCACTAAAAAGACCGCAAAGTGTAACTCTGTGTTATTTACCCATGTGTATAAAAAGGAAACTATTTGTTCTTTAAAGCACATTACATATAAACTCCAAATGACCTGACGTCTTGTGTATGTGCCTGATTAACCAAATCCTGTTTCTACTTGGTAAAGAACCCTTCTCATGAAGTTGTTTGCTAATTGTGCATAGTCGTTCAGACAGTAGAACAGATAGTAGCTATTTCAAGTCGAGAGCTTGCTGGAACCAACACCGACTCGGTGTCAGACAGGTTCTGGCTGAGCTCTCTCAGCGAGCTCTTACTGAAGCTCTTGCAGGACGCCTTGAGAATGCGTCGCACGCGCTTATTGAACAGCCCATAAAGCACAGGGTTGACACAGCTGTTAAAGAAAGCTAGGCTGGTGGCTAGCGGGAAGCCCACAGACAAAGCTCGGTGCAGGTCGGGCGCGTAGTGCAGGCTAAGCTCCATGATGCTGAAGGTGTGGAATGGCACCCAGCACAGGAAGAAGGCCACGATTATGGCTGAGACCATTCTGGAGAAGCTGGAGAGGTGTACTATGCGTGACTGCTTCATCTTTTTGGCCAGCAATACGGCGGTCACGCTGATGGTAAGAAAGGGTAGGAGGAAGCCAACGATGGTGCGGAGAGTTACCATGGCGATGTGTCGTACCATAGCCGTGTGCCTGTTCTCCTCATGGAAGTTATTGAAACACACAACCTTTGAGTAGTAGTTTACCGTGTCTCGGAAGATCAGAGCCGGACTGCTTATGAGGCTGGAGACGACCCAGATCAGGGCACACACCCCCCAGGCCAGCGGCACCCTACGGAACTTCTGGCACCATCTCAGGTGCACCAAATTGAAGTAGCGGTCCAGACTGAGCACAGTGAGGGACAGCACGCTGGCATACATGTTCACCATGCACACGAAAGAGTTCAGCTTGCACATAGCCTGTCCAAAGATCCAGTCAAAATCACGCAGTACGTAATCGATGGAGAAGGGCAGGAAAAGGACAAAAACAAAATCAGCCACGGCCAGATTCTGCAGCCACACGCTGTTCACTGTCCGCTTGGCTTTAAACGCAGTCACCCAGATCACAATGCCGTTCCCAATTATACCGGTCACAAATGCAAAGGAGTAGATAACCACAGAGGTGATGTGCAGAGCCTCCTTTTGGATGTAAACCTCTGTTTTCGTCTCCTCGAAATCTCCATACTCCAGATAGTCGTAGGTGAGGTTGTCGTAGTCAGTTACCTCCAGGTTCATCATTGTAGAGAATGGGATTTAAACTGACATTCGCTGCGAAAAAATAAGCAGTACATTGAGTTTAACAAAGGTTCTGCCTCTATGTCAGGTAAACTATTCCAAAGTCTCGGTCTCTAACTCATTTGGACAAGCCCTTGTCTTGGGGTAAGGCGGACTCAGAAATTGTTGTCGAGACCAGTCGAGTCCAATGCGCCTGACTAAGGAAAGAGCTGAAAGAACTTTTTTCTATGGTTATTGAATATCAACAGCCCATTCAAACAGAAGGAATCAGTCCATTCTCGTTCATTCACTTTCTTATCCACCTAATCCTGAGCAGGGTCAGGGGAGAGCCGGTACCTAGCCGGTGGCATAAGACGCAAGGCAGGAAGAACCCTAGACAGGGTGTCAATCCATCGTGGGGCACATACACTCAAACGTTAGGGCCACTCAAGGGCATAATCAAGGACCTTCTTGCTGTGAGGCAATGTTGCTACCCACCGTGCCACCCCAGTCCTTTCTCTACATGAATAAATAAAATCTGCACTCTTGTTGGCTAAGAGGGAAAAAGAAGTTACTCCTCATTCAGTATGAAATCAATGAACACGTTTTATTTTGAATAGTCTGATGTTAAGGCTAGTGTGCATTTTCACCCGCTTGCTTTATTTATTTATTTTTTAGTTAGCAAAATCTGGAGTTATTATAATTATGCTTTCACATTTAATAATAAAAACTGATCAAATGGATGTTGTAGGCTATATTCTTTTGACTTTATGTGGTGATTCTGATTAAGTTTAAGAGATGAAAGGAAATAGAATCATCACCATCATTTGCTTCCAAAAGTAACATTGCCTTAGTTTGACTAAGACTACAGTTAAATAAAATAATAATAATTTTACATTTACATTTACAGCATTTAGCAGACGCCCTTATCCAGAGCGACTTACAATTGGTACAGTCTTAGAATCCAAGCAATTGTGGGTTAAGGGCCTTGCTCAAGGACCCAACAGTGGCAGTTTGGCAGAGGTGGGATTTGAACCCTAGACCTTTTGGTCCAGAATCCAGTACCTTAACTGCTAGGCTACCACAGTCCCATTTTAGGCTACATATAACATAATGTTATATTTTACTAAATCTATTATGAAATATAATATGATTTATTAATAATTCTAATATATAATGTATATTGAATGTGAAGTGAATTACAAACTAACTAAATGTTTTCCATTTTCTTCTTTTTATTCCTGTATGATGACAAAAATATTAATCTGGTCTCGGTCTCATCTCAGTCTCAGCCACTCCATGTCTTGGTCTTGACTCGGACTTTACTACTAAAAGTCTTGGGTTTGATTTGAACTCACTGTGTTCCAGTCTTGGTCTTGGACTCAGCTATAGCTGTCTTGATTACAACTCCTAACTCAATTTGCTTTCACAATTTCATGAGTGAGATCTCACCTGCTATTGCCAGTAGATCTTCTGCACTGATTCACAGCTTTCTGGAAATACTATTTTTTCTTTAACAGTTCTGCAGAGGTTTTCCTCTCACCTGGGCGTTACCTCATCCTTCCAAAAACTCAGCCACAGTGTCAACTAGAACAAGTCAGACAAAGAGAGTGGGGTTAAAAGACTGGCATCAATGTAAACATACCTTGGAAGTCTGTGCTCATCGGGTACACACCCACCGTGACCCTGTGTCATTCTGATAAATCATGACCACATCCTGTTTTTCTGTCCCTCCTATTGTGTTCCCTTAATTTGAACTTTAGGGTTGCTTATGTCAATCAGCCCACTCTGCTTCCAAATGCCAGGAAAAATCTCAGCCACACACCAGCCACACATTAAACACCATCTACCCTCCCAGTTGATGACTAACCCTTATTTAAACTTGAGTTCTACATCACTTTTATGTTTGTGTGTTTCATAAATGTAATATTGCTGTATTAACTCTGGTGCTGCTCGGAATCATTTAGTCTGTACAGTGTATTTATATTCCCATCTGTATTAGCTTACACTGACAATCCATTTATTTATTTATTTTATGTTTTAACACCACTTTTGGTGTTCTGGTCAGGGTCGTGGTGATTTTGGCGCCTATAACGAAAGGCACACAGGGCAAAGGTGTTGGCGTGCCCTGGACGGGATGCCAGATCATTGCAGTCCTGGGTTTGGGTCATAATGATCCCCGATCAGCCTCTCCTCCCTCAAACACAGCCAGTTGTGTCTGCATGTGACACCTAATCTGGAAGGCACTGTTGGGACTCGAACCCAAGTTCCTACTTTTCATGAAACATCCTGTCCAACTTCACCTCTGCAAGGCTTCCCTTACAATAAAGCACATCTGACTGAATGCCCCAATATTGACAATCTGATAAAGCACTACTACAAGGAAACCAGTATAAAAGATCTGTTTAGAAGTACCCTCCCAAGGAAATACTGGACTTTCTGGAAAGACTTGAGTTAAAACACCTTATCTAGCATAACCACTGTACCCATAATGCTGTACTAGAGAAATACTTCTCCTGAGTATATGCCATGTATACAGGCTGGTTTGTGTTGGAATGGCAATAAATAAAACCAACTAACTAACCAGCTTCACCTAGCATCATCAGCTGAAGTGGAATACAGCAAAAGTGGAGCTTTATTAAAATGTCTTAAAGAAATCTACACATGTTGGGAACATTTTAAACACTATCAACACATACTGTAATACCTCTGAACTGATCATTATGAAACCATAAACAAAAACATAGGCTTATGATTTTTTTATGCCTCTTACCTTTGGTATGGTTTTAAAAAAAATACACTCACAATGGTAGTCACATCAGTCCAAGACATTTCTTTATCATGTTTTGACACAGAAGAAAGCTCTGTCCAAACTTGTCCCATTTTACCTGCTGAACTCATACTAAGCGATTTCAGTTTTTATAAGTGTTTATATTCATATTTTAATCTATGTAGTCTTGATTTTATTGCTTTTTCAGTCCGAGTTGTATCATAACGGTGGACATTTCAGTTTGCATGGTCTTTATTATAGCTATTTCTGTATTTTCAGTCTTTATATCTGCGCT
Organism: Ancistrus triradiatus; assembly: GCA_025084515.1. Taxonomy (NCBI): domain Eukaryota; kingdom Metazoa; phylum Chordata; class Actinopteri; order Siluriformes; family Loricariidae; genus Ancistrus; species Ancistrus triradiatus. Next base: position 140,547 of record JAJAGP010001047.1, read on the forward strand.
GTCTTTGCACGGCTATTTCGGTAGGCATTGTGTTTAAATGTTGGCGTTGTTAAGTTTATGCAATGCTTATTTATTAGCTCTTTCAGTCAGTGCAGTGTTTATTAGGCTCGTTCTGAGCAGTGACTCTCTTATAAACCGAATTCTGCTGCGCATCTGTGAATGGAAGTTCAGCTTTAATAACGGTGCGTGGATCCGAAGGACCGAGTGCCAGTCTAAAGCATAAAAAGCCAAACACTTACCGGGATTTGCCAACCACGCAGCCTGCAGCCTGTAGACGTTTATCTGTTAAACACCGATAATAAAGCGCAATGATGCAAATAAGCGCTTGATTTCGGGGCAGCTCCAGAAGAAAGCGCCTTATGTCCGTGCGCAGATTTTCGGGTTTAGTCGGGGGCGGCACAGCGACACGTCACGGAAGGAGAAAGGAATGTCCAAAAATTCTTAGCATAATGAAATTTTCTAAAGGACTTCACATCTGGAAATCAGAAAACTTGAACAGTAATATCACAAAACGAGTCCTGTACTTCAGGAACCGCACTGCAAACGCTCTATTGCAGTCTTATGTCAACGTCTGGGCACCCGAGGGCAGATTACACCCTTTGATTACCCAAATGAGAAGAAAGCAACACAGACTGCGCAGGAAACAAACTTAAATGCGACTGTTTTTGCACATTTTAGTCACCAAATTCTAATATCTAACAAAAACGGTTAGTTATTTAGCAGACACCCTTATAGAGCAACTTACTGGTACAAGTTGTTCAGACAAGTTGTTCATTACTTGTTCAGATACTGAACAAGCAAAACAAGCAAAGTGGCCCAAAATGGGATTAAACCTCGTACCGGGACCTGCCACAGTAATGGATGATCTGGAAAAGGGCATAAACTTTTGCACAGGACAAATCTGATCAGTCATATGTTTATTTGTACATAAAATGTCATGTTAGGTTTGTTTTCTCCATTTAGAAAATCAACAAAACACTGATTTTGATCAGGGCTTGCATAAGACTGTTAGTCATTCATTCAATTTCTTATCTGCTTAATCCTAAACAGAATCACAGGAGAGCTGGTGCCTAGCTGACGGCACAGGGCGCAAGGCAGGAACAACTCTAGGCAGGATGCCAATCCATATGAGTTTATCACAAAAGTGTAATAGTACTAATGGTTTTTTTAGTTTCTTTCATGTATTACTATGTGTTTTCCTGGACAGGTGGACAAATTCCCTGGTACCTATCCCTGGTAAACAGAGGGGACTGTGGTGACTTAGCGATATACTTACTGGGCCAGAAAGTCCAGGGTTCAATTCCCACCTCTGCCAGGCTGCCACTATTGGGTCCTTGAGCAAGACCTTTAAGTCAAATTGCTTGATTTGTAACACTGAATCAAGTCACCCTGGATAGGGACGACTGCTAAATGATTAAATGTAGGTGTCAGCATGACGTGTTCAATACCAGGGCTGTGTAGGGGGGTGCTGTGGCTGTGGGGAAGATCCCTCATCAAGCATCATCTCCCTCAGACACAGCCAGTTGTGTTTTAGTGAGATTTCTGACCAGGTCACAAGGCACCACTGGGATCTGGGTCTGTGCTTTGGTGGACCAGATCTTAGATCGCTGTTCCACCAAGCACATAATAATAATAATAATAATAATAATAATGATAATAGCAATCTCTATATCCTATTAATTTAACTATGCACTATTGGTGTGATAGGGTTTTACTACTATTTACAATCTGATTGGTTGAGAAGTGTTCTCACCATGATATTTGTGATGACAGCACGGCTTTTTCACACCAAAACAGAATCACTCTGCTGATGCGTTCCCAACTAACAACAAGCTTTATGCACACAGACATATAACATATAGAAATAACACAATAATACTAATGTATAACTAAGTTCTAAAGTTTTATTCTAAATGAGTTTTAGTCCTTTTTCTTTTAATCTTTGCTTATTTGCACTGTGTATTTCAAACTGTGGTAGTCTAGCGGTACTGGACTATGGACCAGAAGGTTCAGGGTTCAAGTCTTGCTTCTGACAAGCTGCCATTGTTGAGTCATTAAGCAAGACCCTTAACCCACAATTGCTTGGAGTGTGAGATTGTATAAGTTGATAATTTGATATAAACCATATGCCTTTTGTAGCATATTGTGTTAGAGCAGGGTAGGGAATTGTTACCGTTGCATAGCAACAGTTCTTTTGTTTTGGACCTACTTTTTAGCCATTTATTTATGTTTTTGGATGTATGAGTGTCCACCAACCTTTGGCTAGATCGTGTATATATGGTTGTGCCCTCACAAAAACAGTAGGAATTATCCAGTTCTGTCAACAGTTTGTCTTTAAACAATGGTGTATATGCACAAATCTGTGCTTAAGCTGTGTATATAAACTGCAGTAGTGTGGAAAATAAAGCTGCACTTGAATATGTTGACTCAAGCAAGCAAAGCCATTACTATGTTTTAGTTCCATGTAATTGCTGATTATTACAATAACATGTGCACACGCCAACGCACACACCTCAGAACTGTGTCTAAACATACTGGCAATTTTAGAAGAAGGTCTGTTTTAACAAACCTCAGTGTTTTCATTGGAGCTTTTGAGCACAAATGAGTCTGTACACACCACTACTACTGCTGGACCCAAAGGTGGAGTGACCTCTGTATGAGGCTGATTATTCACTGCCATGGTCCCTTGACTCTCTGTAATTGTTTCTGTCAGTCTTGTTGGAGTGCTTTTCAGACCCTAACACAAATTCTTTATACATTTTAATTTGTTAAGTTTATTTGGTGGATATATCAGTGAGCAAATTGTAATAAATGTGAGGTTATTAAAGTATTTTCAGAGCTCAAAATTCAGTCCTGTTGTAGAGCTAAAGCTATCAAATGGCGCTTTTTTTATCTCAAACGAATAGAGCAAAACTGTGAAAATATGAATGGAAAAGGTCAGTATTGTGGCAAGCAGGATTTCTGGAACTGAAGCTTTGATGTCATGGACAAAGCGATTAAATATATACACTTTTACCCAAAAGTTTGGCCACCCCTGGTGAAATTGCATGTTTTTGCTTTTATAAATGTATTATGGAACATTGAGACCCTATGTCTGCCAATTGCAATGCATACATTTACATGGAAAAATAAGCAAAATACAGCATTCATTTCAGCAAGTTCCTGCAAAAAGGATCCACTGGTGTTTTTGTAAGGTCTCTGAACTTAACGGACTTGTTAATGGATCATTAAATCTTGCAGAATTATGCCATATTTAAGTTTGTCCGCTGCAGAGGTTGTTTTCATTTCTAAAATCAATAAAACATCTAAGGGTGCTCCGGTGGCTCAGTGTCAATTTGCTAGCCCACCAACATGGTTTGTTCCTGGTGTTGCCTTGCAGTCGGGTTGGGTGTCACACAGACACATAATTAGAGGTGTCTGAGGGATGAGAGGCAGGTCAGGGCAGCTGTGACGTCCAGTGAAGTCGAGGGCTTGTGAGGTACTGGACGGACTAGCCAGAGCCAGAGCCAGATTTACAGATATATGAACCTCAAAGAGATTAAAATTATTATATTTCAAGAATCGGCACGCATAAGATTTGATTGCTGTTTTCTTCCCCGGTTTTTGGTGTGTTTTTGGTGAGGGCTGTGTATCTAAGCCTGATTTTCATTAACACTCGGTGGAAAGATGTGGGATGGACCAAGGAAGGATCTATTACATTTTCGAATGGCTCTGACTCACATTTCATTACACATTCAGCCCAATTTTGTATTGGAATATAGCAGGAGAAGCCTGTGTCTGAACTCTGAGTGATTGACTGGTGCCCCGTCCAGGGTGCATGTTTGCCTATGGCGTGTGTATTCCAGGATAGGCTCCGGACCCCATGATCCAGATCAGAGTGAAGTGGCGGTAAAATTAGAAAAACAAACAAACCAAACAGTTCCAAATCTTCAAAACCTCTAATTTATAAGAGGCCTGTGTGAAATCTTAGTACCCACATAAATTAATCTGGTATTGACTGAACTGAATTTACAAAATATCTGCATATCTAATTATCTGGTATAGCTAATCTACCATTAGATTAGATATACCATTGTTTCAGCGTTATGTATAACACAAATAAAAAATGTTGACCCTTCTACAGTCTGATGACGCTTGATCAGGATTGGTCTTTTTTTTTCAGAAGAAGAACAGGGTTACATTAACATTTACAGCATTTAGCAGACCCCCTTATCCAGAGCGACTTACAATTGATACAGTCTTACAATCCAAGCAATTGTGGGTTAAGGGTCTTGCTCAAGAACCCAACAGTGGTAGCTTTGCAGAGGTGGGATTTGAACCCTGGACCTTTTGGTCCATAGTTCAGTACCTTACCCGCTAGGCTACCACAGTTAGGGTTAAAAGCCTAAGATGGAATGAAGATCAGTGGAAGTATTATGGAGTGGTGAAATTTTTGGGTCCAATCCCCGACACTAGTTTTAAAGTATATGGTTATTATACCATCACTAAAACAACAACTATACTGTAGTGGTGAAAAGGGTGGGACCAAGATCTGCACAATACACTCAAGATAAACCAGGCCAAGTCTCATGGTTCCAATCTGTGGTTAGTCATTAACACTCAAACTTTAGAGCATGCATGTAATGAGTCTGGCTTGATCACAGAGTAGCCCCACCTCTCTCTTTGATCCTTCCAAAACCAGGGCTCACATCGGCGCCACCTTACTCAGCGCTTCAGCTGGAAGTAAACAGGGCAACCTGCAGGGTGTAGGCGGATACAGTGGAACTACTAATATGTGTCCGATGGGACCCCAGCTGTAAAAAAAATGAATGTGTTTGGATATGCGTAAAAGAAACTGCGTGTGTGTCAGGGTTAGGGTCAGTGTCAGGAAAATTCTCCCCAGCCTGGTTACACCCAAACACACACAGGCTGACTGTTTTCAGCGTACAGCGTCTGCCTTCAGCCGGAGCCTCGGTGAGAGCTGATGACAGAGAAATAAGCATGTTTGCTAGACAACTTAACTGTACGTGCAATACAGATTTTGTTTACTGTGACAACACTGAGTAAGACATTCAGTATAAATATTTTGACAGGCTGCAACGCTCCAAACCAAACGTGTTCACAGGATGGCAGCTTTAAGCACCATGCAGTTTTATACGGCTCTAGCTCATGTGGGCAGGATCGCTGCATGGATCTCTACTGAGCGCTAAGCAGTACAAGAAAATGGATTAAAAGAATTATTATGGGCTGATGCAAACATCCCTCTTTTATTCACTATTAAACACTAAATAGATTTAAAAAATGTATACATTAAATAAGTTGTATTAATTGTGTGAACTACATTTACAGCATTTAGCAGACACCCTTATCCAGAGTTAAGGGCCTTGCTCAAGGACCCAACAGTGGCAGCTTGACAGAGATGGGATTTGAACCCTGAACCTTCTGGTCCATAGTCCAGTACCCGCTAGGTTACCACAGTCCTAACGAAATATCGCTATGAGCTATCATTCTTTTAAATATTTGCGAATGACAATTCCATGTGATAAACCGAAAGAAACTGGCTAGACTGAACGCAGTGCAATGCATTATGGGAAATGCGTCTGTAGTGCATTTGCGTGGTGTGTGTGAGCAGTTCTGCTCAGCAATCAACGATAAAAGTGGGGCACAGCAACATTTTACTGGGGCATGTGCCCCAGTAAAATTGCTGTTTTGACGCCCCTGGTACTTGCACACAGTTGTTGAAGGGACTTTGCAGGGAGTTTGTTCCAAACTTCTTCTAGAACTATGCACAGATCTTCTGTGGATGTAGCATGACTCAAATCCTTCTATCTCTTCATGTAATACCAGATGGACTTGATAATGTTGAGATCAGGGCTCTGTGGCTCTTAAATCATGCTTCCATAAACCCCTTGTTCTTCTTTATGCTGAAGATAGTTGTTAATGACACTGGCTATATGTTTAAGGTTGTTGTCCTGCTCCAGAATGAATTAGCATTACATGGTGGATAATTATCTGCTTGTATTTCTCAGCATTGAGGATGCCATTAATGCTGACCAAATCCCCAACTCTGCTGAAATGTAGCCCCAAACATGCAAGGAACCTCCACCATGCTTTACTGTTGCCTGCAGACACTCCAGGATCTTGAGTCTTTGGCGGCACTTTGTCCCCAGCCAACCAGAGGAGGCAGAGAGTCACCAGAGGACAGTAACTCTCTCCCTCATCCGATTGGCCGGGGATGAAGTGCCGCCAAGGACTTTCCTGCCGAGGATCCTAGAGTGACTCTGTGTATCAGACTACATAATGCCGATATGCATATTTTTACTCCATTTTATTTTAACCGTTACTGTCAGACTTACTTGATTACACAAATTAGTTTCACTCTTACATTTGTCATCTACGCCACCCAAGGAGGTCAGGTCCCTTTTTCGAGTCCTGGTCCTCCCAAGGTTGCTTAGGGATGCAACTTCAAACATCCCTAAGACCTCATAACGCTTAGGGAGTTTTTCCTTGCCATTGTCACCCTAGGCTTGCTCAATTTGGGATTGGCCTTAGATATTAGAAGGTAATCTAAAATTGTAAAGTTGCTTTGAGAGAATGCTCCATTGTAAATTTCAAATTTTGACTCATCACTCCAGAGCACCAGTTGCCATTTTTCTGGACCTCAGTGCCTATGTTTTTGAGCATAGTTTAGACATTTGTTTCCATGTCAAAGGTATTTCTTTTTGGCTGGCCTTTGGACCTGAAGGTCCAGGGTTCAAATCCCACCTCTGCCAAGTTGCCACTGTTGGGTCCTTAAGCAAGACCCTTAACCCACAATTGCTTGGATTATAAGACTGTACCAATTGTAAGTCGCTCTGCATAAGAGCGTCTGCTAAATGTTGTAAATGTCAAATGTCAAACATTAGATGGGTGTGCCCCACTGGTTACTGCCGTTCTGAGCTGATGGCACTGCTGAACGTCTTCCCATTTTAAAGGGTTGTAAGCATGATGTCTCATGCAAGTTTCCTTGGCTGACCACTGTGTCTTCGTCTGTGCCTCTTCAAAGAGCTTGTACAGCACATCTTGATACCCCAGTCTGCTTTGAAATCTTTGCCTTGGATAGCCCTTGCTGATGCAGTATAACTACCTTGTGTCTTGTTGCTGTGCTCAATCTTGCCATGGTGTATGACCTGTGACAGGAAACTGTCTTCCACAACCTCACCTTTGTAGCAGTTTGGCAATTCCTCACCCAGTTTTAAGTCTGCTACACAGCTGTTTGTGTTTCAGTTAATGATTGTGTTTCAACCTACATGTGAAAGTCATTATCACCTGTTTGGTGTAATTGGTTAATCATGCACCTGACTATAATCCTATGAAATTCCTAAATTTGTGTAAGTGTACTAGTGCAACTTGAAGAATTGATGCTGTTTTGAAGGCAAAGGGTGGTCATAAGAAATGGTGATTTGATTTAGATTATCTTTTGTTCATTCACTGCATTTTGTTATTTGACAAAAATAAATAATATTAACACTTCTATACTTCAAAGCATTCTTATTTTGAAGCATTTGTTTCCACACTTGCCTAAAACCTTTGCACTGTACTGTACAAGTACAGTATAATCTTGTACACAGAGTGCTCAGGTGGCACAGAGGTCCAAAACATCAGCCTATTTTTGCCTATTTCAGTCGGTACAGTGTTTAAATCATGTATGTGTTATATGTTGTTTATTTCATAGCTATTTAATCTGTATATTTGTTTCATGGCTGTTTCATTTTGCATGTTCTTCTTATGGATAAGTTAGTGTGTATAGTTTTTATGTTTGTATTAATCTGTATGGTATCAGCTTTCTGTGTAGTGTTTATATAGCTATTTTTTAGTCGGCATTATATTTATAGAACTATTTCAGTCTTTTATGACCTTCATGTGGCTATTTCTCAGCAATTGCTCCATATTACAATAAATAGTGCAGTGCATCCCATAATTCCTAGTTTAATAGTGGTACACTGTTAAACTGATCTGAATTGTCATGGTAAAGTGTAGTTCTAAAGAACTATTGACTCTCAGATATATTTGACAGCTCTTTTACTGGTATTCCTCCTCACATATGCCATTTCAAGACTCATACAAGCTTCTGCAATCTGTAAATACAAAATAATAAAACAACATATTAGCTGTTTTAGTAGTGCTGTTTATGTGAGTTTTTAGGAAGAGAATTCCTGAATTGCCAGAAATAGAAACTAAATCTGGAAAGGTTGCCTGCCAAAGCAGCATACTGAACTCATGAATTTGCAGCAGAGCAGCCAGATAATCCAGCTTCATTCCAACAGCAAACCAGTTGATGACAGTGTAGAAAATGTCCAGTGCCTTATAGATATTCCACACAAGCTATTATGCAGTGGTAGCCGAGGTACAGTATACAGTGGGGCAAAAAAGTATTTAGCCAGCCACTGACTGTGCAAGTTCTACTTAGAAAGATTACAAAGGTCCGTAAATTTCATCATAGGTACACTTCAACTATGCAAAACTAAATGAGAAAAAAAAAATCCAGAAAATCACATTGTAGGATTTTTAAAGAATTTAATTGTAAATCATGGTGGAAAATAAGTATTTGGTCAATAACAAAAGTTCAGCTCAATACTTTGTAACATAACCTTTGTTGGCAATGACAGAGGTCAAACGTTTCCTGTAAGTCTTCACCAGGTTGGCACACACTGTAGCTGGTATTTTGGCCCATTCCTCCATGCAGATCTCCTCCAGAGCAGTGATGTTTTGGGCTGTTGCTGGGCAACACAGACTTTCAACTCCCTCCACAAATTTTCTATGGGGTTGACGTCTGGAGACTGGCTAGGCCACTCAGGGACCTTGAAATTAATGTACTTAAGTATTAAAAGTACTGTCGTGTAGTATGGTTACATGTTGTTTCATTGTTCCTGAATAAACATACACTTATGATGACAGTGGAGTGGCTGGTTTGGTTTTATCATAGTTGTTTTCATGCTTCTAATCGATAACATCATCAATTTTGTAATTCAGTTTAGTGTACTTTGAATTACTACTTGAAAAAAGATTCTGATATTCATATGTCTTTGCTGTTACATCTCTGGAGTTTGAGTCATAGCACATTATCCTTGATTGACCTGTCTCTTGCTTTATAGTTTTCTCAGTAAATATTTACCCAATTAAGTTAAATATACAGGTCTAGCCCTACACCAGTGTTTTATTCAATTTTAACCAACTACTTTAATCTTATTTATGTTTTTTTATTTTCAGCTCTTTGTGTTCTTTAATAGCTTCTACAGCTAAAGAAAAGTTACCTAGCTAGATAATGAGTGAAGTTTTAAACATAATTGTATCTTGTGTGGTAACGGTTGTGTTCACAATTATTTCTCTCTTTTGAAGCTGCCATCTGTTTTACTTGATAACCTTATGGATTAGACCTTGCTTTCCAAAAAGGAAGAGCAACACAAAAGGAGAAACCTGAAAACACTAATCTAGTCCACCAGAGAAGACAAAAGACAAACCCCTAATCAGTTTAGCAGACTAGAAACAAGGATGTGGACCCTCCACTGCTGCTTCCTGCCAAAGGACCTATAGGTTAACATGGCATTAAACTCCAACCAATCAATCAGTCAACCAATCAACCAAAACGGGCTTAACTTTGTGTTTATTCTGCAGTTCAGGACCTTTTTTTGATTGTTGGCATTGACTGTATTTTTTATTTTTATAACACTCATAACAGGGGCATCATCAGACCCCCTTTTGTTGAGGCATGAGCGGTTAATGCTTTCATTGACCGAGCTGCTTTCAGTTTTACAAATATTTAACAGAAAGTGATCCTAATATCTGATAGCTACAGTGGTGCCTGAAAGTTTGTGAAACCCTTTAGAATTTTCTATATTTCTGCATAAATATGACCTAAAACATCATCAGATTTTTACACAAGTCCTAAAAGTAGATAAAGAGAACCCAGTTAAACAAACGAGACAAAAATATTATACTTGGTCATTTATTTATTGAGGAAAATGATCCAATATTACATATTAGTGAGGGGCAAAAGTATGTGAACCTCTGCTTTCAGTATCTGGTGTGACCCCCCTGTGCAGCAATAACTGCAACTAAACGTTTCCTGTAGCTGTTGATCAGTCCTGCACACCGACTTGGAGGAATTTTAGCCCATTCCTCCGTACAGAACAGCTTCAGCTCTGGGATGTTGGTGGGTTTCCTCACATTAGCTGCTTGCTTCAGATCCTTACACAACATTTCCATTGGATTAAGGTCAGGACTTTGACTTGGCCATTCCAAAACATTAACTTTATTCTTCTTTAACCATTCTTTGGTAGAACGGCTTGTGTGCTTAGGGTCGTTGTCTTGCCTGCATGACCCACCTTCTCTTGAGATTCAGTTCATGGACAGATTGTCCTGACATTTTCCTTTAGAATTCTCTGATATCATTCAGGAATCAGTTGTTCCATCAATGATTATCCAAGCCGTCCTGGCCCAGATGCAGCAAAACAGGGCCCAAACCATGACACTACCACACCATGTTTCACAGATGGGATAAGGGTCTTTTATGCTGGAATGCAGTGTTTTCTTCCCCCCCCTTTCTCAAAACATAACACTTTCTTTTAAACCAGAAAGTTCTATTTTTGGTCTCAGCCGGTCCACAAAACATTCTTCACAATAGCCTTCTGGCTCGTCACGTGATCTTTAGCAAACGCAGACGAGCCAGCAATGTTCATTTTGGAAAGCAGTGCTTTCTCCTTGCCAATCCTGCCATGCACACCATTGTTGTTCAGTGTTCTTCTGATGGTGTGGACTCATGAACATTAACATTAGCCAATGTGAGAGAGGCCTTCAGTTGCTTAGAAGTTACCCTGGGGTCCTTTGTGACCTCACCAGCTATTACACGCCTTGCTCTTGGAGTGATCTTTGTTGGTCGACCACTCCTGGGGAGGGTAACAATGGTCTTGAATTTCCTCCATTTGTACACAATCTGTCTGACTGTGGATTGGTGGAGTCCTAACTCTTTAGAGATGGTTTTGTAACCTTTTCCAGCCTGATGAGCATCAACAACTCTTTTTCTGAGGTCCTCAGAAATCTCCTATGTTCGTGCCATGATACACTTCCACAAACGTGTTGTGAAGAGCAGACTTTGATAGATACCTGTTCTTTAAATAAAACAGGGTGCCCACTCACACCTGATTGTCATCCCATTGATTAAAAACACCTGACTCTAATCTCACCTTCAAATAAACTGCTATTCTTAGAGGTTCACATACTTTGGCCACTCACTAATATGTAATATTGGATGATTGTCTTCAATAAATAAATGACCAAGTATAATATTTTTGTCTCGTTTGTTTAACTGGGTTCTCTTTATCTACTTTTAGGACTTGTGTGAAAATCTGTTGATGTTTTAGGTCATATTTATGCAGAAACATAAAAAGTACTTATTTGACAACTAAAGCAAGAGCATTCATTAAACTAGTAACGGTGAAAAAAAATCGTTACACTTTGAGAGGTGCAAAGTCTTATAATATCTGGCAGCCTGACCTGACTGGTAGATTGTATGGATATTATTTGATAATAATTGTCTATTGTTATTTTTATTGGTATCATTGGTACTATTACTGGTATGAAGCTTAACTTGCTTTTTTTTCTCTTTTGTCTGTCTTGTTATTGCCTGGTTGTAAGAATATTGTGAATTTGTGACAAACTGGGATGTAAGAGATCAGTGGGTTATTGTTGGGGGGGGGGGGTTCTCTCTTATTTTATTTTTTATTTTTTTACTTGTTTGTTTTGTTTTTTTCCTGTTGTGCTGGTAATTGCAAAATAATAAAAATACATTTGACAGCAAAAAAAAGTCATCAGTGACAGTAGCACAAGCCAAATTAGTGCAATTAATACATAAATTCTTAAGTGTTATTTTGTTGTCTGTGAAAGGTCGGTGAGAAAATGTTGCCAATTCCACTGAATATATTGAATTTAATGATTTATGACTGGTGCATGTAGTTGTGTTTATGCTCTTCACTCTAAATATAATGAAGAGACATTCTGAGATAAAATGTTTATTCATAAGGGGGAAGCATACCCTTAGCCCCCACTAGTGAAAGTTCAGCCTCCCCAACCATAAATATCTAGAGACGTCCCACTGGAATACAGTGTCCTTTGCACCATCATTCATGTTTTCAAACCAGTTTAAGGACAGTAAACTAACAGACAGACACCTGACCAAGGCAACAGTGACACCCCACACCATTCCAAAACATATCTCAAACTTTACCAGGCAGGATCCAAGCAAGAGTGGCTCAGCAGTACAGCGCTGGTTTGTATTCGACCTTTGGCGATGACAGAGATAAATACTTTGTTACATTTATTTTTAAAGCATTTCACATTTATTCAGAGCTACCTGCAACTGGAACAACCTTAAATCTAAGCAGTTGTGGGTTAAAGGTCTTTCTCATAGACCCAACAGTGGCAGCTTGGCAGAGCCTGGACCTTCTGCTCCATAGCACAGTACCTTAACCACAGTTTGTTACTGTTTTTAAGTACTTAGTGGTACTACACTCAAGTACTAGTTTTTTCTCTTGCTTCACTACATTTTGAAAGGAAAAGTGAAACCCTTCAACCTTCCCCGACCCTGCCCTTACTTTTCTCATTGCAAACAGCTGAGACTCAACTGAGAGACTAAGCTGCACATCTTCCCATGCAATCTGGTTACGGAGGTTAGGAAAAATAAGCAACACTCATACACTGAGAGGACATTTTTTCAGGCTTCAGTTTGGCCATCCACCTGCGCAGTGACTGTGTTACCTCATGTTAACACTGATTTATGGGACAGTCCACGCAAGATGAAAGTTCCCACAAGTGATTCTGCTAGCTCTTCAAATACTTGTTTGGAGTGAAGCATTTATCTGTCAAGGGGTAAAAGATATCAGCTATGGAATTATCAAAAGCAGCTTAAACACAGGCTTTTAAGGACACCCCATTGAACCTCAAAAAGCACACAGAGGTGAGCACTACTTGTCCTGCTTTGCTAACAGTGTTAGTCAGGCGCTTTTTATGCATTTACTTATTGGAACTTATTGGAACTTCCAGCTGGGTAGCTGCTACTGTAGTTAATCATATTAAACATAGTACTAGTGTTCACTTGTACTTAATTTCTGCTGAGTTATTTTTACTTGAGTTGTTTTTCCAGAAAGGTATTGTTACTTCAAACAATCCTGGGTGAGCTGAGGTTTGAGTTACATAATGTGATACAGGAGGTTCTGAGTGATTCCTTTGAAGCTTGATTCCAGAAGTTTTTGTAGTTTGGGTTCCTGGAGTGTTCTACCTCACCCGAGGCTCCATAATGTCAGTGCTCCTCTGGGTGGGGGCTCGGCCTGTGTGTCACATGACGCAGATCAGGGTGCCATCATTACAGTTATGTAGGCTGTCCACTGGATTCTTTCCAGGTTCATAATTGCAGTTCTGTTCTTCCAAGGTCTTTTAACTGGTCTGTGACAGTCCTGGTTTTCAGTGAGGCAGCAGTAAAAATAGACCGAGTCTTGAATAAGTTCTTGACTGGAAACGTGCATGAAGAAGTCATAAGAGAAGGCAGATGGACGTAAAAGATCCATGTAGGTTTCAGCAGAATAAAAAGGAAATAAGAGTGAATCGATAGTCAGTGCATGAATAATTTTAAAGAATAATCGGATTTTCAAGTTTCAAACTTCAAAACCAAGTTTATGCACCTTTAATTTCTAGCTGGAAAATATCCATAGTAGTACAGGACTAAATGAAACCTATAACTCCACATCCAAGTTCATCTAGACATTATAAGAATGAGTAGAACATATGACACGCCAGAGAGAATCCGAACAGATGTTGCACAGATGCTTAACTCACAATGCTGCTGTGATTTATTAGACACATTTAAAAATGTGCAGTCATCCAAGAAAACTTAAAGACTGAAAGATGTGAAAATACAGCACAACAAAAATACTGTTGTGTTATTAGACAGCCAATCATGTAAACAGTGGGGGCCAAAAGTCTGAGGCCACTAGCGAAAAAGCTACTGGTTTTCTCAAATTGAATAAAATGATTTAATTATAAATCATAAAACAGCATAACAGTCTGAGTGAAAGGGTGAATATTTGAAAACAATAATTTGAAAATTTTCAAAATTTATCAGAATTTGGCATGTTCACCCTTTTGCTGTTAAGACATCATGCACTCGAGATGCATGGACTGCACAAGTTTGTGTAAAATCTGATGATCCGTGTTAACCAGCATGATTTCGCAATATTCCAAAGAGCATCTTGTGATGTTACTGAATGCTTGGCTTTCTCTGTCTTCAAGTGCCCCCATAACTGCTCGACGAGACTTAGGTCAGGTGATTGTAGGAGAAAATCCATGATGGTCAGATTCACTCCAGTTGTTATGATGATGATCAAACTTGTAATGAAAAACGTTGTATTCAATTTGAAAAAGGTCAAATAGAAGCATTTTCATTCTTGGTCTCAGGGACTGTGGTAGCCTAGTGGGTAAGGTACTGGACTCTGGACCAGAAGGTCCAGGGTTCAAATCCCACCTCTGCCAAGCTGCCACTGTTGGGTCCTTGAGCAATTGCTTGGATTGTAAGTCTGTACCAATTGTAAGTTGCTCTGGATAAGGGCGTCTGCTAAATGCTGTAAATGTGAATGTGAATGTAAATGTAAATTTGGCCTCCAGTTTATGTTTAACTTAAAGCTGCTGTAGGTTGTATTATTGGTTTTATATTATTGGTAAACTGTTTCCATGCTGTCTGTTCAATGCTGTTTATCCACACTCCTCCAAAGCCTCGTCCTGAAAACACCTGCATGTACACAGGGACATGGTATCATTCTGTACCATCATGGTCTATTGTTGTTGTGTGTTCAGGCTGTTACACAACTGTCAGACAGTCAGAAAGCTTCGTCTGGCTGCCTCTGTGTGAGGAATGTCAAGAATCCTAAGCCAATTTCATCTGCCTGCTGAATGTTGAGGCAATAAAAATTGCAGCCTTGCTCAAAGTTTCCAGGAAATGTGATGTTTTGTATGAAATAATGAATCCTTATTTACAAAGATCCAGACAAGCATTTCTAGTATGGGTTTCAGAAGTTTAACATATATTGTACCAAATCATGTGATCATGTATCTTGTGTATTCAGTGTATTCATATATATTGAAAAATACAGGTCTTATGAAAATCAGGTTTTATGTTGTGTTTTTCCTTGATTTTTTTTATCTCCCAAAACTTTTAACCTATCAGTAACTTATCAGTAATGACAAAAGAGAATAACTATCTCTGAACATTAACACATTTTATAACAGTTTTCACTGAAACATAAAAGTAAATTATAATACCACAAAACTGTGTTCAGTAGAGACCATCTGAGAAAAAGCATGTTTATTTACTGTTCTTGAACGGGTCAAGTTTGGATTTTTTTCTTTTTTCTTTTAAAGTTAATTTATAGTATGTTTTATTTAGGCCAGTTGTATTTAGTTTTACTGTTATATAATTTTCCCCTTCACAATCTAATATAAATATTCCCAGGTAATTCTTCAGTTAGGGGAACTTTTACGCCCCCAGGTTATAAATTCATGTTAGAAATACTTTATTATAAAACAAATAGGGTAGGTATTAAAATATTTTATTGCATCACCCAAAAAATGATTTACATTTTTACATTTTTTAAAACATCAATACTTGCTATTGATGTCCAAAACCCAGACTTTAAAATTAATTTGGTCCAATAAAATGATAAAACTTGATCAATTAATAAAAAAAAATCACAATGTGTGTTTTATAATAACTTAAAAACACACATAATGTATTATTTTGTTCATATCTATATAATTTTTGCATCTTTCTAAACAATATATTATCATCCCCAATTACTGTCATTACCACAACAGCCTGTGATTTCTGTAGCAAATTATTTGGAAGTCACACTTGTTTAGGTTTTAAACATGAAAACAAAGGCTGACGGGGAAGCACACGTCAGCCATGAGACAAGAGTGACATTTTGCTGTCTGGAAATGTGAGTATCATGTATTCCTCCTGACCATAGAGTAGGTTTATTTAGCGTCATTATTGTTTATGCCATTATGGCAGTATTTTGCAAAAAAAAAAGAGAAATGGTCACGTTATTTATATTTATTTAAAGTGCATCTTATATTAGCTCTAGACTGGCATTTCAAAAGTGAAACTTGTAATTACCGCAACAAGTCATTGTCAACATAGATGTTATTGATTATTTATAAATTATCAGTTATAATAGTAATATATAATTACAGCTCACTTGTAGCCATCATAAAGCCATTGTAAGTCTTTAAAGCATGTAAACATCTATTATTAATTTTATTTTTCAAAAGTCAAGATGGTAAAGAGAGTCCCGAACTTAAGAATCATCAGTATATGTGGCATGTTATTATGTGATTTAGGTCCACAAATTTACTCCACACAGAAAGGACCCACGGAAAGGCTGCTCTACCCTGGGCTTGAACCCAGGACCTTCTTGCTGCGAGGCGGCAGTGCTACCCACTGTGTCACCCACACTTTATGTTGTGTTTATTTGGATCAATATATTGACCTGGATCCTAAATGTTTTAATGGAGTGTCCAGACCTGGGCAGAGCTAATGAAACTATATGAGGCCTATAAACCCAAGTGGTTTAATAGACACACTGTGCTGTGACACAAGTATGTAGACACCTCTTCTTATTAGTGATCTCTGTTTTTTCAGGCACACCCAGGATCATAAAATGAAGCACACAGGCTTGGAATCTCCATAGACAGACACTGGCATTAGAATGAAAGCGTCATACTGAAATGAGCCGTTCAGTATGACTGTTTCAGACATTTAGACTACCACAGTTCATCAGTTTCACGCCTCTGTCCTCCTAAAACAATTTCCATGTCAAAATGGCTTTCAGCTGTGGTAGAGAATGTGGCTGAATGAATTCCATCAGACATTTTATAGATTTATAGGGCTTACTGTCTAACATTAACCCCTGACCTCACAGTCATGTTTGGAAAATATCTAGAGATATTTTTATCATTAGCTGTTCTTTTTTTCTGCCTATTCAGCTATTATCAGTCTGTAACAACCAGGTAATCTTGAATATTAAAATTCTAATTTTTAATGTTTGTGATAGAATAGTGTTCAAATATTAAATTTAGGCATTTTATGTCTTTTGGCTCTCTATACAATACTGTTGCTAAAACACTTGCACATTTGCACTTGGCCATGTCAATCTGTAATATTCCTTATTGAAGATTCCCTCCCATCATTCATGCACATATTCAGTTCCCTACATCGTGTATACATAATTGGGCAAACCAATTTAAATGTTAGTCAAATACAAAGCAAGTAAACACAAAATAACATAACTATGGTTTATCACACCTGAGTTCACTGTCTCTAGCCACACCCAGGCCTGATTATTGCCACACCTGTTCTCAATCAGGACATCACTTAAATAGGACCTGCCTGATAAAGTGAAGTACACCAAAAGATATTTAAAAGCTACACATCATGCCGAGATCCAAAGAAATTTAGGAACAAATGAGAAAGAAAGTAACTGAGATCCATCAGTCTGGAAAGGGTTATAAAGCCATTTCTAAAGCTATAGGACTCCAGCGAACCACAGTGAGAGCCATTATCCACAAATGAAGAAGACATGGAACAGTGGTGAACCTTCCCAGGAGTGTCCGACCGACCAAAATTACCCCAAGAGTGCAGCGACGACTCATCCAAGAGGTCACAAAAGACCCCACAACAACATCCAAAGAACTGCAGGCCTCACTTGTCTCAGTTAAGGTCAGTGTTCATGCCTCCACCATAAGAAAGAGACTGGGCAAAAATGGCCTGCATGGTAGAGTTGGTAGAGATGAAAACCACTGCTGAGCAAAAAGAACATTAAAGCTCGTTTCAAGTTTTCCAGAACACATCTTGATGATCCCCAAGACTTTTGGGAAAACATTCTGTGGACTGATGAGACTCTTTGAAATCTTTGTAAGGTGTGTGTCCCATTACATCTGGTGTAAAAGTAACACAGCATTTCAGAAAAAGAACATTATAGCAGCAGTAAAATATGGTGGTGGTAGTGTGATGGTCTGGGGCTGTTTTGCTGCTTCAGGACCTGGAAGACTTGCTGTGATAAATGGAACTATGAATTCTGCTGTCTACCCTGAAGGAGAATATCTGGCCATCTGTTCGAGACCTCAAGCTGAAACGAACTTGGGTTCTGCAGCAGGACAATGATCCAAAACACACCATCAAGTCCACCTCTGAATGGCTGAAGAAAAACTAAATGAAGACTTTGGAGTGACCTAGCCAAAGTCCTGACCTGAATCCTATTGAGATGCTGTGGCATGACCTTAAAAAGGCCGTTCATGCTTGACAACCCTCCAATGTGGCCGAACTACAACAATTCTGCAACGATGAGTGGCCAAAATTTCTCCACAGCGCTGTAAAAGACTCACTGCAAGCTTTTGCAAACACACACACTCTGTGGGGACCACCCATTGACATAATGATTACTGTAGATTATTAATGATACATCTACACTTACCCCTAACCTTAACCTCAGTAACTTACAGCAAATCTTTTAACTCTTTTGTTTTTTAAGAGCTTTTTTTCTGTAAGAAATCAGTTTTCCCCAACTAGGTCAAACATGTCAATGTCATCTTCTTATCCTTGTGGGGACATCTGGTCCCCATAATGTTTTTATAAACATGAGCACACACACAGAGTAATGATAGGCACACTATCAGACATCAAGGAACACTTTATCAGTAGAATATATTCCTTATAAACATAAACTCAAAGTAACATGTGAAACCCAAACACTTCACATTAAAGAGAACCCAATAACAAAAGTAAAACTAGAGTCTAAAAAGGATGAGTCACACAATCACAAAGCAGATCTCAGTTCAAAAACCCTGAATGCATCGAGGACTGCAACGAAGACCGGCACAGATGTAAACATTCAGGTGATTAGAGAGCGCTGCCTACATTCGGGACGCCTCAGATGTGATGACTCGCACACACATCCGCATGCATCCCCTCAGTACAAGTTATTTGTGAATATTTATTTCAGTAGCTCCGACACACACAAGCATGAAAGAGAGCTACTATATAAGCTAAAGTCACTGAAAGCAGGAAGGGTTTTCAAGAAGCCTGAATGAGGCGGAGGTTGTCCTCTGAGAAATATATGATAGAGAGTTCCTGTTATTGTTATATTCAATATCTGAGTTCTTTCTGGTTTTGAGGAAGTGCTGGGCGATATCATTGCAAAACAATATCACAATTAATTTTTCATTAATATTACAAATGATTAATTTGTTTTAACACCAAGCTTTATTAAAAAATAAGCTTTGTGTTAATGATTTTGACCAACTGTGGGTTAATGTAAATGTTTTAAGCTTGGCTGTTTATAAGGTTTATAAGGTTGTCTATGCTATGATACAGTATAGACTATTTTAAACTCATCAGTTCATGATCCATTTAACTTATGATGGATTTGTTGAACATATCCCCATCATAAATCAGGGAGCACCTGTACAATACAACTCCATTAATGCATATAATGCACTATATAGTGTGGATTTTCTGGGGGTCTGGAAAGGATTCATTCAATTTACATTATTTCTTATGGGAAAAACCAAACCGATGTGCAGTTGTAGCAAGGGTTTTAAACCCACTGAGCTCTAACGTAGCTATGAGAGCCATATCCCTCGCATTACAGTAGGAAAGGGCGTCTGTTATTTCTTTCCATTTTCTAGGATCTTTTTTGTATCGTGTAGTATTTGCAAATGCTTGTTATTGATAGCTGCTTTGTGGAGGCACTTGTTTTTGGGAGCTTGTCAGTCTCTCTTTTTTTTGAGCTATGTACTGTTCATATTCGGTAGCATTAACATGACTGGTCGCAGTGTTTACATCTGACTCCTTTTTGTTCAGTGTCATCTTCTCTAAAGCCAAAAGGTGTCCAAATGATAACATGATATTTTCTTTGGTATAAGCTGCTCAGTGTTTGAGTTCTACTCCATGTTGCTTCCATGTCACTGACTGGACGGGGTGGAGTGTGACTACATGTGACTACACACAGGGTAGTGTTTTTAAGGGGATAATACGTAAACATGCACAGTAGGGAAAGTATTCATGGAATTAAAAGAACGTATTAATAGAATTGAAATAATAATAATAATAATAATAATATAATATAATTATATTAATAATACCGAAATAACCGACATGGACAAAATTTCGTCGGGTAAAGTTTCTGAATGTCGGTTTTGATTAATTTTCGATTAATTGCCAAGCCCTAGTTCAAGGAACAGTTGGACAATGCAGATTGACTGTATATTTACTGCATTTACCAGACGTGCTTATCCAGAGCGACTTGTATCCACGCTGAGCAGTTGAGTTTGAGGGCCTCAAGAGGGCCAAGCTGCCAACAACAGAAGCTCTGATTAGTAGTCCAGAGCCTTAACCACTAAGCCATCAGTGTCCACTGTTAGGGTTTATTTACGGATGTTATGTAAGAGAGTGTCTGACAGTATGGATTAAATGGAACAACTTAATCCAAGACTTAATCGTTGTTAAGACAAATAAAGGAATTAGAATCAATTAATTGACATTTTGTAAGAAGATGATGCAAACATTCAACCAGTGAAGAGAACTAAGAGTTTGCTTATTCTTGATTCCTCTAACTTAAGAGGTAAGAAATTAGAGCAGACTAATGGAAAAGCAAGCATGTTGTGCATGAAATAGAAAACTCACTTTCCAAAAGTGAATAAACTTTTCTCCCCACAGTGAATACCTTATTTGTTTTACTTGCTCATGTGTGTTTATCCTGTGCTTATGCTTGTTTTATGCCACTGCCAGCCAAGAGTAACTGCACCTGGGTACATGAAGTGCCTGTGTCTAGTCTACAGTCAGCTCCATTAGTACTGGCACCCTTTGTAAGGATGGGTTAAAAAAAGGGTTGGTGGTTGATTATCGTAATGTCGCACTAATGATATAAGACAACTCTAACTATCTGTCACAATTATTGCCATTGCAGATAGTACATGTCAAAATTCCCTTTCCCAGGATAACAGTGTTCACTCTTCTTCTGCAACGGTTTAGAACAATAAATTTGAGACACTTCTTAAATATTTCCAGATGTGCCAGGGTCTCTGATCTTCTTGTGCACAACTGTCTTCTGTTCAGAGATTATTAAAGGGGTTAGTAATGTCAGAAAGCTTGGTTCTGTGCTCATTGGACCATTCAAGTGGATTTGGAAGTATGTTTTGAATCATTATCATGCAGAAAGACCCAACCATGTACAACTGATTTTTGAAAAAAACAATAATTTTTTAATTTATTTACTTGTTTTTCTTGTTTTGGCCCGGCTTTTCCTGGTTAGGGTCTCAGCAGAATAGTTGCTACTTTACAGGAGAACACGGCTGAGGTGTTAGTGTGCACTGGATGAAACACAAAGTCCACTCGTAGCCAGAAAGTGTTCATCTGTTACTCTGTATACTTTGTTCATCCCCTTTACTCTGTTCCCTAACAGTCAGGACCCCCACAGGACCAGCACAGATCAGGTACTATGTGGGTGGTGGATCACTCTCAGCACTGCAGTCACACTGATGTGGTGGTGTGTTAGTGTGTGTTGTGTTGGTACGAGTGATCAGACACAGCAGTGCTGCTGGAGTTTTAAAGCATCTCATTCTCAATGCAGGACTGAAAATTGTCCACCAGCCAAAAGTATCTGATTTTTACATCTACAAGGTGGAGAAATAAGGTGAATGTGTATTCTCTAATAAAGTGGACAGCGAGTGAACTGTTTTTTATAACTCCAGCAGCACTGCTGTGTCTGATCCAATCGTACCAGCACAACACACTCTAACACACCACCACCACATCAATATCACTGCAGTGCTGAGAATAATCCACCACCCAAAAAATACCTGATCTGTCCTGGTCCTGGCAGATCTGAGACCGACCCAGGAAAAAAATGTACTGTGAATTTTCATAGTAAAACTGTGAACTGCTTGACAGTTTTAATGTGAACTTTCACAGTTTGACCATGAAGTTCACAATTATACTATGAATTTTTGATTGTAATTTGGCCACTTCATGGTTCTACTCTGAAATTTCATAGTACAAGTGTAAACTTGGTGGACAATGAACGAACCATGAATTATTTCACAGTTGTACTATGAATTTCGGTGGTAATTTGGCCACTTCATGGTTCTACTGTAAAATTTGGTCTTGTAAATGGTCTCGAGACCGGACTTGAGTACTACAACACTATTGGATATCGGATTTCAATAAAAGATAGGAAAGTGGCCAAACTCTGAACTGAAAATGTTAGATTAAATACGTTTTTTTTTCCATTCACACTTCCCCAAAGATAACACTAATGATGATCAGATTTGGGTCACTTTTTCCTACTTTTTGAACTAAGCATGTTTGTTCATTGGAATTAACTGTGTATAAATGGATTGGTTTAGTACTCTACTGTTTAGAAGTTCAGTTTTTAGTTAAGTTCAGTGTGTTTTGGTTCTGCCTAATCGTTCTTTCAGAGGTGAATGTTGCATGCTAGCTTTCTATCAAATGAGCAAAAGACAGCATCCTGGTCCTTCCTGATTCTTCTAAAGCGCGACAATACTCATACTTCATAATGTACTGACTCGACATTACAGGAATGGTTTTCCTTTTTAAAAGCCATAAATGCGTCCTGCGGCTTTAAATCAAACGTTGTCAGGAGAGACTACAAATGAGCCGGGCGCGCTGCGCAAATCTGGCGCAGTCGGTGCCCTCTTGAGCTCGGAACGCGGCAGTAGTACTGTACTGTACTTGACAGCTGGACGTGTCCTGCATCCTCTGCCCTGCACCAGGACTATGTAGAGCTACTTAGAATAGCGACTTTAGAATGGCTCCGGGCTGTGTGCACGCGCTCACATAAACTCTATTCCAACCGACAACTATGCATCATGCATCTGCCGCTGCTCTCCATGTTGCTCCTGAGCATCCTCGTTTCAGGGCTGCAGTGCTCGGGTACGCCAGCGTCGCAGGGTACGTACTTTACTTACCCTTAGATAAACCCAACTCTTCTTACTAACTCGTGCGGTAGTAGGGCTGATGATGCTCTGGAGATGCTCTGGTGCAGGATGGATGTTGACCTGTGTATGGAGTTTTATTTGGGGCTGGGTTTCGGGCAAGGACGTCCTGGATGGACGTGTGTGGATGCTGAGGACTGATCAGGAGCAAAGTACTAAATGGACAGGGAGACTTGGTGCACAAGGTGTTTTGTGTTATATGTTAAAATTCTTCAAGAACATCACCTTTCTTTTGCACGTCTTAAATGTTTTCTTTGACATGGATCTGTGAGCTATTAGGGGAGCGGAACTTCTTTTGTTGTGAGCTTATACTGCAATAAATGAAGGCGGTGCAATGCTAGACTTCATTGTTATTGTGTTATTTCACTGTAAACGTGTTCTTTCATTCTGAAGGTGTTTAGTCTGTATGCTTTTGGCACATGACTGGCTATTTACAGCTGTGCGGCACTTACCACATAAGAACATCTGTGAGAAAGCAATGTCAAGATTATGTTGCATTATTAATGCAGGACATCATATTATTTGAGATGATCAGATTAATGGTGTGCACGTCATCGCTCACACACTGTGACACAGCATTAATGGTGTGATCTTTGCTTTGTCAGCGGAGAATGAGCCTGGGTGGGATGCTGTTTCAGTGCGGGTGGAGCGGGATGCCACTGCACCACCACACACACACAATGGGAGCACACCGGAGGTCGAACGAACCATCGCCTACCCGTCTCGTCTCATCTATTACCTGAACGAGGAGTCTGAGAGCGCCTACCATAACCTCAACACACAGGCCAAGACCCCTGGCCAGCAGGGCCAGGTGAGACAATGCATTACACAGTCTCAGCTAGAACAACTGATGCAGATGGAATTCGAATGCAGTTCTTGGTGGGTAAGGTGTGTGTAAAAGATAGTGAGTGTAGTGGACTGCAGTATGTTTTTTTTTGCTCCCGGGAAGATTTCCTTTTTTCTCTCCAGCAGCTGGCAGCAACCCATCTGCTTGGCAGGCAACGTGATGCAAAGCTCACTCTACTGCAATGTTATTATGCCAAAGAGTGCATGCTTTCAATTAACGTGATACCACAGGGAAACATCCAGTCAGGCTCAAGCCTTAAGTCAAAAGATGGTTATGAGAAATGCCCGTGTGGGTAATTAGCTTAACTAAAAACATGGATCAAACCTTTAATTTAAGTCTGTTTATTCTATTAAAAGAGGTCCATGGTAATGTGGGGAAACCCCTGGTATGCTTTTGCCCCCACAGACTCAGCTTCCTATACGGTACATCCAATGAACTCAAATGCGGATGGTCTATGACGATGCAGGCAGAACCAGGAACTCATAGATTGGGATGGCACCAACAGCTTTAACCGTGACTGTGAACATGACATTCAGTCCAACCATCAGCTCACCAGAGGTGGGATACGAACCAGAGGGTCTGCATGAGGAACCGTTGCTCTAACAACTGAGCCACTCTTGTTCATGTACAGCCTCTGGCGACATGATGGTCGGATTGTACTTTGGGCTGATGGTTCGATGACATGATGATTGGATTGTACGTTGGCTTCCGTTTCAGTCTAACATTGAGTTCTTGATGCTTCTGGAAATTCGTAAGAACATAATGAAACTAATGCAGTTTCTTTTATATTTGACTATTTTTGACTAAGTTCAGCTGAGTGTTTAGGAACTTTTAAGCGCTCTTCCATGTCTTCCTTATTAAGTATAAAATATAAGTATTTATTATGTCATCAAGTCATTAATCAACATGGGGAGCATTAGAGAATACCAAAATAAAACCCATCAGTGAGTGCTAACCTTCATAGATCAGGCGATGCCTGTAAACACAGATCACACACCTAAAATAACCAAGTTATCCATAGTTTTGAAGCTGTAATGAAGGTTAAAGAGGCAACAGTTACTCAAACACTTAGAGATTTGCACAATATGGCTTTTGATTTATTGTTATTATTATTTATTTTATTTATATCGCACCTTTCGTACGCGTAACAGTTCAGGGCGTTTTACAAGAAAAAGAAAGCATGACAATGAATCAATAAGAATTCAATAAAAGTAATTAAAGTACTGGTTCAAAGCTCATTAGAAAGAAAAGTAAAAAATTGAACATTGATATGAAGTAAAAACATTTTAAACCTTCAAGATGATAAAGGCACAAAAAGAAGAGATTGGATAACATATCAGATGGCCTGTGATGATATAGCGGTTCAGCCTGAGACTTTAGCTGGCTATCTTTTCTTAATCTTTTCTTTTTCTAAAGGATTTTCCTTGAGCGTGTTCTATTTTCTTAATCCTTTTCTTTTTTTTCAGTCATTTACTTTTTTTCTTAATCATTTTCTTTTTTTTCATCATTTTCTTTTCTTCCGTAACTATTTTCTTTTTTCCTTAATCATTTTCTCTTTTTATTAATCATTTATCCCTATTTTCTTTTCTTAATCATTACTATTTTTGCTTAAACATTTTTTTTTCTTAATAGTTTTCTTTTTTCCTAAGTCATTTCTCTTTTTTTCTTAAACATTGTTTTTTTCCTTAATCACTTTCTTAATCATTTTCTTTTTTTAATCATTTTCCTTAACTATTTTCTTTTTTTCTTGATCATTACTATTTTGTTCCTAAACATTTTCTTTTTCTTAATAGTTTTATTTTTTTTTAATCATTTTCTCTTTCTCTTAATCATTTTTTCCCTATATCATTTTTCTTTTTTCTTAAACATTGTCTTTTTCCTTAATCACTTTCTAAACCATTTTCTTTTTTAATCATGTTCTTTGTTTCTTAATTATTTTATTTTATTCTTAATCATTATCTTTTTTCTTAATCACTTTTTTTTTAATCCTTTTTTTTGTCAATCATTTAACTTTTTATTTTTTTATTTATTTTTTTATTACAAATGTAAGCATCTCAAAGCTGGGTCTATGGTCAGATGAGACAAAATACAGGTTAGTATTAACAGTGGTGTGTGGAGTTTGCATGTTCTCTCGATGGCTGCATGTGGTTTGTCCGGGTATTCCAGTTTACTCAGTTTACCAAACATATGCATCAGGTCATTTGTCGTCTCTAAATTGTCAAACCGGCACACTGTCTAGGGTTGATTCCTATTTTGAGCCCTGTTCCGCCAGATAGCCAAACCCCCATCCCAAACAGGAATTGGAATAAGCGGGTATTTAAAATGAATGAATGAAGGATGGTTGTACACAAACCCCACTGTTAAGTGTGTAGGAGGATTTTTGAGGATGTGGAGACTGTTTTGCACCACAGACATATTTCAAAATTCACACATGATTGAATGACCACGGAATCAAGTCTTTCAGGTGTCCAGATCCCTGACCCCTGACCTGAGCACAACTGAAAACCCATGGGGTGAGCTACAGAGTCTCGTTCATTTGGTTAAGTTAGGAAGGATATCGTTTATGAAGCTACAACTAGCAATAGCAGTAGTATTACTAATAGTAGATGCTTCTGAACTTACTGTGGTGCACAGCGGTTAAGGTACTGAACATCCCAGCCCTTGAGTAGGCCCCTAACCCCAAATTGCTTGAATTGTACCTTGTAAGATTGTACCAGTTGTCTTCGAAATGCAGTAAATGTGAGTGTTCTTTTACCAATATGCGTTTATTGCATTACTTTTAGTACAATTTAATACTGGGATTTGTGTTTATATCACATTCTTCACTACATGATACTGACTCTTTGCCTCTCTCATCTTTAGGCTGTCCATTTGGCTCAGGCCAGCTTTCAGCTTGATGCCTTTGGATCCAGATTCATACTGGACCTCACATTAAACAAGTGAGTAATGTTATATATAAACCAACATTCTCAGTATCCCTTTGCAAAGTTATTATATCATTGTGTATTATACCATACAGCACACTCTGCTATACAAATGGTTTCTACATACATGTCAGATGTATGACACATAGCCTGTCGGGTTTCACATGGGCTGGTCGATATTTGACTCTTACTGTGTTATGGCTCCAAAGCTTATGGACATGACTCGTTCTCATACGCTGTGTCACAGGAAACTGATCTCTCAGTGGCTCATGAGTTCCGATGGTGCTTTGTAGGAGTAGACTTTGCTCATTTGCTATAGTTAATAATTTTTACTATAAGAAAGCATTAAGGAACACACTATCTCTTAATGGGTGCTTATCTCTGAGACCTCTCGTGATGTTTCTACACTTGGCCCGAATAATTGGGTTAGGACCCAGGATTGATTCCAGGTCCGGTTGGAGGATTATTGTTGCAGATTTGTTTTCATACAGAGGAAACTCTGGAGTGATTTGCATGTCTGTGTATTACCTCTGTCCCATGCACAATGTAAAATGGCTGAGTATGTTAATGTTATTTATATTATTTTCTCGATTTACCCCTGCTTTATCTTGGTCAGATAGTGGGGTGGGGAGGTGGTCCAGAGTCTATACTGGAATTCACAGAGCACAGGCAAAATAATACGCTGAACATAACTCAAGGGTCGGAAGGGATAGTACTCAAAATAGTACAATAAATACACAATACAGTGTAACACAATATATGATACCTCAGTTCTCGGCGAATTCGATTCTCGGCGCATTTTGACTAGAAACTTTGTCTTGGCTCTCGTCGTTTGCTTGCGCACTTGCTTAAACATGTAGGAGTCGAGTCAAGTGACTCGTTCCAGCCGAAACTCACAATTCGTGATTCACGATTCAGTACACAGTGATTCAGTGATTCAGAGTCACAATAGCGCTCGCTCAGTTCAGATCTCTGCTGTGTTTATCTTGTTTTCCCTTATTTCAACATCTACAGTACTGCATTCTATGTGCAAATAAGTCTCCATTGGGCCTAAAAATATTAGAGATTACAGCCAACCGAAAGGAAAACCGGAACTGAATTGAATTAGCAGCTATGCTAGAGCCCTGAGTTCATCAATAGAGTAAGTGTTTTGCTTTTACTTTCACTTTCAATCCATTACTCACTAAATTACATGCAATTTTCAATACTTTATTATAAAATAAGCTTTGTGTTAATTCTTTTAGCCAACTGTGGGTTAATGTATGTGTTTTAAACAATAAGGTTAACTCTGCTATGATACAATACAGACTATATTAAACTCCTCGTTTCATCATACATTTAACTTATTATGGATATGTTGAATGTATCCCCATCATAAATCAGGGAGAATCTGTACAATACAACTCCATTAATGCATATAATGCTTATACAGGGTGGATTTTCTGGGGGTCTGGAACGGATTCATTCAATTTACATGATTCCTTATGGGAAAAATTTGCTCAGTACTCATTGTTTTCGGTTCTCGACACGCCTTCTGGAATGAATTAACAATGACAACCGAGCTACCATTGTATATTAAATATACAGGACAGTAACATAATATATTAAATACATAGGACAGTGCAACACAGTACAATAAATACACAGAACAGTGTAACACTGTACAGTAAATACACAGGACATCACAACTGTCTGGAGGATGTGTGCTGGAGAGCCACATCATCCTGGATAGCTCTCCACTGACCCTTTTGTCTTTCAGCAGCAGGTGGAGCTGTTGCTGCCAAGTGCTAGCTTGTCTGTTAGCACTGTGTTAGCACCATGTCCACTGCAAATAAACCTTGGAATGTTGCACTTACATCTGTCTCCCTTGCCCCTTTGTAGTTGGAACGTGACAACAACACAGTACAATAAATAAGTCGGACAGTATAACAGTAAAAACACAGGACAGGGTAACAAAGTACAATAAATACGCAGGACAACATAACATATTACAATGAACAAAGGTCATGGCACAATCCATAATAAAGTAGCCTGGAGTGATGGTGTGTAAATATTTAAGTTATATTACAGCAAAGTTA
This sequence comes from Ancistrus triradiatus, assembly GCA_025084515.1. Classification (NCBI taxonomy): domain Eukaryota; kingdom Metazoa; phylum Chordata; class Actinopteri; order Siluriformes; family Loricariidae; genus Ancistrus; species Ancistrus triradiatus. The sequence goes on from JAJAGP010001047.1 coordinate 169,472, forward strand.
TAATAAAAATATGGATGTACAGTACTGGTGTAAATGGAGGAGGAGGAAGGGGTTAGTACATAGCCTAATGTCAGATTTAATTTTCAAAATCAGATTTATTTCTGTAGCACTTTTTACAACGGAACATTGTCTCAAAGCAGCTTTAGTTTTGTATGGTCTTCTATTACTTAAGCCCAATCCAAAACTGAGCAAACCCAGGCCAATAGTGACAAGGAAAAACTCCCTAAAGTTTATAAGGAAGAAACCTTGGGAGGACCAAGACTCAAAAAGGGATCCAACCTCCTTGGGTGAAATATTAGTTTAATAAGTTTATAGTAATAGTTTAAATAAACATAGCTAAATAAATTAATAGAGAGAACACATTTAAATATGTAATAATTAAAATATAATAATATGTAGACTAATAATTTAGATAATTGTAATAAAAAGAGTGCTATAAAATAGAGAATATAAAGCTATAGCATCTAAGATGATAGTGAAAATAAATAAACATTGTAAATCCACTGTAGGATTTCATGTCGTGAGCGGGAAATTTTTAATGGCATGGCTTGCTCGGTCAACCGGAGAAGAGAGGGAGTTACTGCTCTTTGATGTGGTCTGAGTAATGGTGTGAGGCTGGAACAGATGGTGGTAGAACAGCTTGGGTGGAGCTGAAGTGGAGGAACATCTTACTGTTGCACTGGAATGAAAGAACATCTTAGTGAATGGGCTGAAACTGGTACTGGAACTATCTCGGAGAGAAAAGAGAATTATATAGTTAGTTGTTGTTAAGAGTGCAGAGTCTGTTATCAGAGCATGTTAGTACGACTGGTACTGGGAATGTCCTGAGTACTGTGACTCTACTCAGTGATGACAACTCGAACACACAGTGATGCAATGTACAAAGTGTTTCAGTTAATGAACATGCATCTTAAGCTCATTAACTGTCTGCAGTGTGACTGTTATCCTCATAATAATATTGCTGATAGACATTCTATAATGTCTCTGCCATTGTTAGAGCATAGCTGCTCTGTGGTTTTGCGGTGCAGGCAGCCATATTCTGTTAGAACCTGATTACTATAATTGAATAGCAAAAGAATCGTATCTCTGTCAGATTTAATAAGCTCTCTGGATCCTCTCTCACTCGCCTGATCTTTCAAATGTGTTCTCTTTGTATTTTTATCATAGAATTCTCTGGGGTGGTTCAATGGGTAAGGATCTTTCAAGTTCAAATCTTAGCTCTGCCAAGCTATTGGACCCTCGTGCAAGACCTTTCCACTGCTCAGCTTAGTTGTACGTCCGTCTGGATAAGTGGGCTAAATGATTTAAATGTTATCACACCTGTTTTTAACCAAAATGGCTTCACTGACTGTGGTGGTTCAGTGGTTACAGTTCTGGTTCAATGGCTGAGGTTCTGGATGACTTCAGAAAGGTTGCAAGTTCAAATCTCAGCTCTTCCAAGCTCTTGGACCCTTGTGCAGGACCCTACACTTTCAACTGCTCCATTTGCTTGTAATCACCCTGGATAAGGATGTGTGCTAAATGATATAAATGTTATCACACCCAGTTTTGGCCGAACCACCTTTATGGATGGTGATGTCTCCGTTGGTTGTGGCTCTGGATTACTACTTGTAGGGGTGTGAGTTCAAATCTTGGTTCTGCCAAGCAGATGTGCACGACCTTTCCATTGTTCAGCTTAGTTGTGTCTGGATAAGGGTGTGTGCTAAATGAATAACATTTTATCACATCTGTTTTTGGCTTAGTGGTGGCTCAGTGGTTCCTGCTTCAGAAGGCTGTGAGTTCAAATCTCATCTCTGGAGAGCTACCACTGTTAGACAATTGAGCAAGGTATTTTATAGCTTAGTTCAGTTTGGCATTGCTCTGGATAAGAGTGTTTGTTAGATGTTGTCAATGTTCTTACATCCGTATTCAGGCAAAACACCTTCAAGACTAGCGGAGGCTCAGTAGTTAAGGCTCTGGATGACTACTGGGTTAGTTGCATGGTCAAATCTCAACTCTGTGCCCTTGACCAAGACCCTGAACCATCAGCTTCCCAGATTAGATGTAAGTTAGTACAGACAAGGGTGAGCGCAAAATGATGCAAATGTTTTTACTCTCAGGTTAAGGGACTTGCTCGATCAGAAGGTTGTGTGATCAAATCCTGGCTTCCACTGTTGAGCCTTTTATAGTACCCTCACAGTACACAGTACAGTCACTGTGGATAAGTGGAACTGCTCCATGAATAATTTGTGGTGGAACGATGTGGGCAAACTCAGAATGTTATTTCACAGTGGTGTCTCTGTGGTTTTTGTCTCTGGACCTCTAAACAGAAGATTGGGAGACCAAATCTATCCCAAACTGCCACTACTGGGCACCGGTGCAAGTCCTTTCACCATTAACTTCACTTGCAAGTCGCTCTGGATAAGGGTGTCTGCAAAATTCTGCAACTGAAAAGGTTGATATTATTTCCAAGCCTCCCCACAGTTTACATTTCGCTGGTGTCTGTAGGTAGTTTCTGGACGTACTGCAGCTGGCGTTGTGGCTGCACAGTGCCGGTGATCTAAAAATAGAAAATCACTCTGTGTTCAGCCACTGACTCCTGCTCTTCTGTTGTTGCCCTGCCCTCCTCCCCTGCACCTGTGTAGCAGTTCTGCTTAGTCCTCCACATCTCGCTGCATCTGCGTGCTAAAATTACCCTCGCTCAGCCTCCTCTCCTCTGCAGAGGAACGGAGGGGGACCTGCAGCACTTGGGGCGGGGGGGTGATGATCATGTTTTCACAGATGCCTGCACTGTCACTCGTGAGAGATCCGCTTTAAGCAGTGAGAGGTTTGCTAATGAACGACTGGTGTCTCAGAGATTCAGCTCATACACACAACACTTTGTGTGACATTTTATTTATATAGTGCTTTTAATAATACACATTGTTGCTAATTAGGTTTACAAAAAGCAGGACAGACTCCAAATAACCCCCTTAGGTGCTTAAGGAGGAACCTTGGGGAAAAAAACAGGTTGAAACTGTGTATAATTCTTCAGTATTTGCATGTGAAACAGGCTTAAACAGGCTTATGTAAAGCTGGCCAGTTCAGAGTGTCTGTAGCAGATCTTGGACGGTCTCTTGGTGTCCAGGTGAGATGATTCACTGCAGTAGATAATGCAGGTGGCTCCAGATGAAGCGATCAAAATCCTGCACCAAACCAGTCTTGAGGAACAGGAGGGTGGAAAATCACCAGGAGGCTTCCACCACCACCATTACATCGGACTGTGAGAGAGCGAGAGAGAGAGAGACACCTTCGACTGCTTTACTCAGTTCTAAGCTGCTGTGGATGTAACTTACACACGTCTGAGACTACAGGTTTATATATCATTGTGAGGACCAAATGGGGCCCGAGAGACAGGAAAATGTGATATTGTTTACAGTAGCCCATCTGTTGCTGCACATTTTGTGTTAGTCATCCTGTAATCCTTCATCAGTGCTCACAGGATACTGGTGGCTGGACACTTTTGGCTGGTGGACTATTTTCAGTCCAGCAGTGACACTGAGGTGTTTAAAAACTCCAGAAGTAGTTGCATGGTCGCCACACAGCTCCAGAGATCCCCAGGTCTATACCTACCTTGGACTCCATCTGGGTGGAGTTTGCATGTTCTCCCAGCATCTCTGTGGGTTTGCTCCAGGAACAAATTTGAGACTGTGCACAGAACCTTGTTTCACAGATTTTATTTATTCTGATTGTCATATTCCATGTTTCAGTGTGCTATAAGTGTGTGTTATGTATGTGAATATATTTGTACTTAATCATGCTGCTATAAAAAACTCTATAACAGAAACGTTAGCGGTGCCTTTGTGCGCCCTTTTAACTTTCACAGACGAAAGTACTCTCTGGTTGGGGCGCCAGTCCGTCTCAGGGTTTCATATCCGCGCTACCTGACCTTCACATTGCAAGGCCAACCTGGAGTTCAATCCCAGGTCCTCAGTAACTGCTGTTTCCAGCAGCTGGTTCTTACCTCCTAGATTCAGGAGCTGCATGTCATTAAAATTTCATAGCAGTGGTATACAGTACATTATTTATGAGTTTAATATGTGATTGCATAAGTAGCTTAGAAATGTTTGTCATAATGAGCACCAGAATTTAGAAACAGCTTTAAACCTTAAGTACATGTAACACTATCCATAACGCTAAACTAAACATGCGCAACTATATTTTATCGTATCCGGATCAATTTTATTATTGTGATACGTGATATTCTTTGCTGAGCATATAGAGGATATCGCCTGTACTGTTTCTGAGCAAGTTTCATTATAAAGAATGTGAGTAGTCCTGTGTGATTGTGCAGCACATTTTAAATATAAATCACTTTACCAAGCATACATTTACAGCATTTAGCAGACGCCCTTATCCAGAGCGACTTACAATTGATACAATCCAAGCAATTGGTGGGTTAAGGGCCTTGCTCAAGGACCCAACAGTGGTAGCTTGGCAGATGTGGGATTTGAACCCTGAACCTTCTGGTTCATAGTCCAGTACCTTAACCGCTAGGCTACCACATTACCACAGTCACAGTCCCACAGCATAGATTTGAATAGTAGTTTTTGAGAATCTGCTGCTACTGATGCTATTTGCCTATGATCACAGGTATTGTGATAAATATCGTGCATCATGAAAATGTCTTTAAATATTCTGATATAATGTTCTTCCCCTATCGCCCACCTCTAATGCTAAGTGTGTGTGGAAAGAAAGAAAGAGAGACACTGGATCACCTCAAATCTCAGCTTAGTCAAAGCCTTCATTCTCATTGTCCAGCTGAATCCTTCCTATGTAATAAAAATGCTCAACATGGAGTAATCACCGTCCCTATTTGGATCACTCTCTAAGCCTCTAAACCAGCTTCACTGACAGCTCTGGCTCATGTATCCAAACTTTTGCCTTTTGCCATACTTCCGGAACATTACTGTCAAATCTACCCATAAAATGCGGAACCTGTTTAGAGGATATTTTGGTTTTCAAGCTGTTTTTGACCTCAATAGCAGCTGACCCTTGTTGATCTGTAGGATCTTCTCAGCATGGTCCACCTTGAAAGATTTATATGTTGACAATATGTTTGTCGTTTTGACATTTCTCTGAGCCATTCTTATCCCAAATGGCACTTTATTAGGTTCCTTTATTTCCATAACTATGCTTGTACTCTAAATTTCACCTTCACCAATTTACCAGCAGCTACATCCATTGACTCATTCCTAAAACCTGTGGCCGGTCAAAAAAGGTGTATACAACCAATATACAACCAGATTCATTCCCTGCATTTCGCATATTTTTGACTGGCTGGCATGGTGGCACGGTGGTTAGCAGGATTACCTCACAGCTCAAGCATCCCCAGTATACAACTTTAAAATTGGCCTGTGTGGAATTTGCATGTCCTCCCTGTGTCCACGTGGGTTCACTCCAGGTACTTTGGAGGTCCAAAGGCATGTGTTAGTTTAATTGGTGTCTTTAATGTGCCCTTAGTGTATAAGTGTGTGTGCCCTATGATGTATTGGCGCCCTGTCTAGGGTTGTTTCTTCCTTGCACCTTGTGTCACCGGCTAGGCACCGACTTCCCAGTGACCCTGAGTATAAAAAAATGAATCAATGAATGTAGGAATGTTTTTGGCTGCTGAAAATTTAAGTACTACAATATTTTGATCCTTTAAACAACCCTGTTGCTCAGTAACAATTTTGCTTTTAAATTCTTAAAGGGTTAACATGGGTCAGTGCAATTGAGAACTTCTAAATAAATCCTCTTTCCTATGATGGGACCACAAAGACTCATGGTGCATTAGGAAGATCATGAAGTGCTAAGTGCAGGTGTGTTTCATTAATCAGGACGCCCTTCAGATACTGTGATTCCACTTTCTAGACTCACCTAAGTGGATGATGGTGCAAGATCGTGATAAAGTACTCTGCACTACCTGGGCAGACTCTCCTAGATTTGGTGTAAACCTGTTTAATTCTCTCAAGATTCTTATACTCTGCTCTCACCCGGAGGAGGATGGTTCCTGGTTCCCCATTTGAGTCTCAAGGTTCACCTCTGGCTGCTTGTTTGGGGTTGATGATGGTGCATGATGGTGCAAACGCTTAGATATTCTCACTTACCAACCTAAACATTTTTTTAACTTAATTCTTGGGGAAAAGGACATGAAAGTGATTTATTCTTCAAATAACCTCTTAAGATTTAACTCTCCTCTTAAGATTTCATAGAACAAGTGGACACATGCTGTTCTTAAATGTGTTCTTAACCATACAATAGCCTCACACTTGTCTTAGACTGTAAGACATCATTAATTTTAAACATCAAAATTAATAAAACTTTAAACTGGTTAGTTAATACGGCTTACATTTCAATTTAAATGCTTAAAAGCCTTTCGAGTGAAGGTCATCCTTAAAATACAAATGTCTACATGAGGAATGTTTATGGCACAGCCGCTGTTTCTTCCACCATCACCTCTATTTCTTGTTTGCTAAAGTTTTTCGAAGGCTTGGCTTAAGAAAGTATTAAGATTTTCTTAAGATAATATATGAGAACGTCTTAAGAGAGTCGGAGCATCTCCTAAACAACAAGGTAGGTGTTGGCTCCCAAGGCTCACCGATGTGCAAGAGCAACGAATCCTACCCGTCTGGCCCTCTGACAGTGACAGAGGAGGAGAGAGCGAGTGGCAGATGGAGAGAGAAGGTCACTTTTATTGTGTATTGATATATGAACCAGAGATGAAGTCATATTTCATTCTCCACACTTAACATGCGTTTATCCGATACAGAGTATAAAGTTGCATAAATGTTTAATGCAGTGTGTGGGGATTTTTTTATGTATGGATGAAATAACGTTTTCCTGCTGAGAATGAGACTTCCTAATCTCAGGCCATTCAGAGTGCTCACCATGCTGACTCTGTCCACCTTCAGAAGCAGCTCCAATGGGCATGTAAATGTCAGAAATGGACCTTGGAGTAATGAAAGAAGGTCATGTGGTATGATGAGTCCCATTATCCATTACATGAACGGGCGGGTACGCGTGCACGGTTTATTTGGGAAGTGATGGCACCAGGACGTGCTCTGGGAAGAAGATGAGCCGATGGAGGGATTGTGATGCTTATGTTTATTACTCAGTTATGTTTTTATTCTCAATTAGTAATTATTCTCTATATTATTTATTCTCAGTTTTATTTATTGTATTTCCTATTTTGTTATATTATATTTTATATATTGTATTTTTTATTTTATTATAATCTCTTTTGTTATATTCTTATTTATTTATTATATTTGTATTTTATGATAATCTCTGTTTTATTATATTCTATTTTATTGACTATGTTCTCTGTTTTAAGAGTTCTGTTTAGCTTTTATGAAACCTTTTTTGGTCTTGTAGATTTAATATTTGTGTAATTTAAATAAATTCTTACATCTTAACATCTAGGCTGCCCAAAGAGGTAGGGTCCCGTTTTGAGTCTTGGTCCTCCCAGGGTTTTTTCTTATCACATTTAGGAAGTGTTGCCCTGCCACTATTGCCCTAGGTTTGCTCAGTTGTGGTTGTGGATTTATATATTTGTAAATCTGTTTTGAGACAGTACTCCATTAACTTGACTTTGATGCTCTGGGTAACGTTCTGCTGAGAAACCCGGGGTCCTGGCATTCAGGTGGAGATTAATTTGATGTGTAACTGACATAAATCCACCTTGTATGTAGAGATGTTTAATCTTATGGTTGATCTATGTATATTGTTGTCACCTTTTTATTTATTTGTATTCACACTGGGTGTCAAATTGAGGATTTGTTTTTAATCTCTGATTCTAATCTCTGATTAGCATTAGTCTCTAATCTAACAGGTAATTAATGCTTATATATTATTTGAGTATCTGCATCATGGCACCTTCAGCTGTTTGTACTTTTGTAAGTCGCTGTGTGTAATGCTAAATGACTAAGTGTAAATGAAGCCCAGAGCTGGAGAAAGTCCTAAATCTTGTTCTCTTCCTGTCTTACAGTGACCTGCTGTCCTCCGATTATGTGGAGATTCACTATGAGGATGGCAAACCCATTTTATCAAAGGTAACTGTACAGATTCATTCAGCTCCAGTGACCTTTATAGTACCTACAAGTTTTATTCGTCTTCAACAAGAACTAGACTAGGGTAGGAATTCCTGTTTCAGGTTTCTGTCTCATATAAAGCATGTCGGAATGACAACTTTTCAATAAACAGTGGATCATTTTTGCTTGGGAATTGAGACATTTTAAAGTCATTTTAAGCTTTAAAAGCTGAGCTGTTTGTTTGGGAATTAGTATTATTAAAGAATTGGTTTGACAAAAATTTATAACTTTTCTCTTATTTTAAAAGTCTTTAATTGTTTGGGTCTTCTTGAATTTAGCACCGGAGCTGAAATGTTGTAATGCTGATGATGGTGATAATAATAGTAGTAATAATGAAAAAAAAAAATAAAAAAAATAAAAAAATAATAATAGTGATGATGATGATGATGATGATGATGATGATGATTACTGTATAAGACTGAGTGCGTATATATAAAGGACACATGGTTAATCTGTGGAATATGTGCTTAACAAGGAAGATAAGAGATATACAAAGAGAAATAAGCTGTGCATCTATATTTAAGATGACATAAAAGACGGATAAGCATTTGACGAATATTTTAGTATATAAGACGTTCCTGTCATGAAAGTGGCTTAAGTGCAGAGCATGACATTATAACAAGCAACTAACTAAAGATGGTGATCATTATGATTATTATTATTGTCATCATTGTTATTTTTACATGTTATCCCTGCTGTTTAATGGTCTTAGTGGTAGGGCTCTGGTGCCTTTTCCCAGAGAACATAGAGCACATCTGTAATCAAGCTCTGGATGGGACACCAGTATATTGTTGGGCTGAATAAAGGTCCCTGTTTCATTACTGAAAGATGATCCCCCAATTGGCTTCTCCTCCCTTATACACAGCCAGTCGTGTCTTTATGTGACCCTTGAACTTGAACTCGTCTGCCATGGTGGGGGAGCATCTAGACCACTGCACCACCCTCTGAACTAATAACTGTTTTGTCCAAAATTGTCAAGAGTTTCTTAATTGGTTAATAAAACTTACAGCTTTTCCTACTCATTTGGTTATTCTTTTGCAATATAGTACAAAAACAAAAATACAAAGCAGCCAAAAAGCTATTAATATGTAGTAATCCAGCAATGATACAACAATTAACATAGCAACAAATTAACCCACATTAAAAAACAATAAAAAGAGGGTAAAGAGAGTTTATAGAGTAAGTAGGAGGAAAAAAAAATCAGCGTCATATCTAAGTCAGCAGTGCACCCCATGGGTTTGGGGCGGTCACAGCCCCGGCTGCAAGAACGTCAAAATCTCAGAGAGGAACCTCTTAAAGTACAGCAGGTGTGCTCCAGATTTTGAACATGAGAGCAACGACATGTTTAACCAGTGGTGCCCGAACTTCTCCATATGACTGTATCTGGACCTGCATGTGAACGACTGAGAGAATTAAAGGTCTGAGCAGACATGTGGGAAGAGCTTTTAATTAGGTGATGCTGCAGGCTGAATGTAAAGGCACACACACACACACACACAGAGGAACTGAACCAGATAGCATAAACACTAACTGCACGCTGGTATTAACTTCAGCGTATCTGATTAAACAAACCAACAGTGGCAGTGTTACCAAACCCCTGTCTTACTTGCTTTTGAAAATTACAGTCCACAGAAGATGGCTTTTTTTGCATTCTGGGATGTGCCCAAATGTGTGGGTGATACATTAGAGGGAGCGTCCTTGAATGGCTGCTCAATGGCCTTGAATGGTTTTTAAATTGAAATATTTTCTCAACAAATATTTATCAAGTTATTGAATAAACCTTTATTGTGAGTGCAACCCTTCACCATTCACTTTATTTATGCTTATTTTTAATTACTTCTCCATTCAAAAAGCTACACAGGCATATCTATTAGGGCTGCACCCTCTCCCCAGGCCTACGGCTATGAGAGAACAGTTGTTTAAATAAGAATTTAGTTATGGAGAGAGGGCTGAGTTGTGAGCTCCTGGTTTTATACAGCACTGATTCAGCAAGGCAGTGCAGATCGCATGATCACCAGACATTATTCCGCAGTAACAATGCATTATGGGAACTTTGTCAGTGTGGCAGAGGCAATGAGAGAGGAAAAGAAAGAGAGCGACATGTAGACAAACAGATGGAGAGAGAAGGTCACCTTGATGGCATAGTGATATATCAAACAGAGATGTGGTCATCCAGGTATGTGCTGACCATCCGATCAACATCCGTTCACTTTAATGACCGAGGACTAAACAAGTATAATAAATTATAATAGGAAATAATAAATTGTCTTTTAACTCTGGACACTGCTGCCGCAAGCAGCCAATCACTGCTATGGATCCACAAGCAGAGGCGGGAGTTTAAGAGTGGAAGTCTGTCATTGTGCTTGTGTTCTCGGTTGCTCGTTAGCTCTCCTTTGGACTTCAGACTGTTCTAACTCGGTTGTTGTGTTTAGAGACTTTTTTTGTGCAAGTTACTTGTGTTTGTGTGGATGTGTATGTAAATGTATGTACAGTGGTGCTTGAAAGTTTGTGAACCCTTTAGAATGTTCTATATATATTTGTAAATATGACCTAAAACATCATCAGATTTTCACATAAGTCCTAAAAGTAGATAAAGAGAACCCAGTTAAACAAATGAGACAAAAATATTATACTTGGTCATTTATTTATTGAGGAAAACGATCTAATATTACATATTAGTGAGGGGCAAAAGTATGTGAGCCTTTGCTTTCAGTATCTGGTGTGACTTCCCTGTGCAGCAATAACTGCAACAAAACGTTTCCTGTAGCTGTTGATCAGTCCTGCACACCGGCTTGGAGGAATTTTAGCCCATTCCTCCGTACAGAACAGCTTCAGCTCTGGGGATGTTGGTGGGTTTCCTCACATTAGCTGCTCGCTTCAGGTCCTTCCACAACATTTCCATTGGATTATGGTCAGGACTTTGACTTGGCCATCCCAAAACAAGACCTTTATTCTTCTCTAACCATTCTGTGGTAGAACGACTTGTGTGCTTAGGGTCGTTGTCTTGCTGCATGACCCACCTTTTCTTGAGATTCAGTTCATGGACAGATGTCCTGACATTTTCCTTTAGAATTCTCTGATATATTTCAGAATTCATTGTTCCATCAATGATGGCAAGCCGTCCTGGCCCAGATGCAGCAAAACAGACCCAAACCATGATACTACCACCACTATGTTTCACAGATGGGATAAGGTTCTTATGCTGGAATGCAGTGTTTTCTTTCTCCAAACACAACGCTTTTCTTTTAACCAAAAACCTATATTTTGGTCTCATCTGTCCACAAAACATTCTTCCAATAGCCTTCTGGCTCGTCCACGTGATCTTTAGCAAAAAAACCTGCAGATGAGCAGCATGTTTTCTTTTTGGAGAGCAGTGGCTTTCTCCTTGCAACCCTGCCATGCACACACCATTGTTTTGTTCAGTGTTTCTTCTGATGGTGGACCATTGAAACAGTAACATTAAGCCCAAGTGTGAGAGAGAGGGCCTTCAGTTGCTTAGAAGTTACCCTGGGGTTTTCTTTGTGGACCTCACCAACTATTACACGCCTTGCTCTTGGAGTGATCTTTGTTGATCGACCCACTCCTGGGGAGGATATCAATGGTCTCGAGTTTCCTCCATTTGTACACAATCTGTCTGACTGTGGATTGATGGAGTCCTAACTCTTTAGAGATGGTTTTGTAACCTTTTCCAGCCTGATGAGCATCAACAACTCTTTTTCTGAGGTCCTCAGAAAGCTCCTTTGTCCATACCATGATACACTTCCACAAACGTGTTGTGAAGAGCAGACTTTGATAGATCCCTGTTCTTTAAATAAAACAGGGTGCCCACTCACACCTGATTGTCATCCCATTGATTGAAAACACCTGACTCTAAATTCACCTACAAATTGACTGCTAATCTTAGAGGTTCACATACTTTTGCCACTCACTAATATGTAATATTGGATTATTTTCCTCAATAAGTAAATGACCAAAAATAATATTTTTGTCTCATTTGTTTAACTGGGTTCTCTTTATCTACTTTTAGGACTTGTGTGAAAATCTGATGATGTTTTAGGTCATATTTATGCAGAAATATAGAAAATTCTAAAGGGTTCACAAACTTTCAAGCAACATTATAAGTGTATGTACCTGTCCTATTTTAAGTAGTACTCCTTTGTTTGTCCCCCTTTTTAACTATATAAACTGGTTCACATTCACTCGTTGAGTCTGTTTCATCTGGCTGATCTTCCGTGTTGTTCGTAATACTGTCAATCAGAGCATTTTTTGCTTCCGTCAAACAATAAAGTACAAGTATAAGATTCAGTCACCCATCAATCACTCGTGTTTTCAGTGGTATCTCTGATGCATTTACTTATTGTTTACACGCAGCGTTCTGGTGAAAATACGCTTTATATTTATACGCTACACTACCAAAAAAGACTATGTGACCTTGGTAACGTCCCATCAACGTCCATTTTGTTCAACAACCTGTTTCACAGAATGCAATGTGGTCTTTAAATGGCGCATAGCTGTATTTAAATCCAACACGTACCATACACTTATCCTATATAGAGTATAAAGGGGGGTTAATACTGGTATCATCAGATTTATTTTATGATCTGTTGTATGGCATGCATATGACGACCAATGGGACACAAATTATACACATTGACACATTACAGAAACTGTCAGTAGTGACTTTGTGCTTCAGATTTTGGCCTATTCACCAGAAGGTTGAGGCTTTAAATCCCAGCATTGTTGGACCATCGCTCTAGCCTTATCTCATCCTGGATAAGGGCAACAACCAAGCACTGTAAATGTAACAGAAAATGTCTTAAATCATGCTAAGATGCAGTTACATGATGATGGCTATATATTACAGCTATGTAATTAATTATGCATTCAAAATTGGATTGGGCTCAACATGTCCACAACTCTCACATACATAGTTATGTCCTGAAATATGATATGCAGTCATACAGTCTGATATTTTACATACTATTAATAGAATTTGCTCATGTTTTATCCTGAACAGGGTCACCGATGGCTTTGGCAGCTATGCCTAGAGACCATAACGTGTCCTGTACAGCATGCCAATCATCTGCATGGTTGGTCAGGGGAAGCTGTTGCAATGCTGGGGGATGCAGCCTCCCCTCCCTCAAATAGGGTCAATCGTTTGAGCATGTGACCTGTCCTGAAGGCAGTCAAACCCGAGTCTCTAGCGTATAGAGAGGCAACATATTAATCTTAAAGCATACATTTTTTACCACCTCCTGAAAAATTGGTCAGTCCAAACTAGTGGTATGGGTTTTTAGTGGCCAGTGCTGATATTTAGAGACCGATGGCCGAGGTATAATGATGTGACATTTTTCTTGCAACTGATAAAATTAATAATAATAAATGACACAAAATTGCTGAACATAAACAAACATTTATTTAAGCTATAAATGCTAATCTCTCTGCCTTTTTTATAAATAAAAAAAGAAATAAAGAGTTTTATTGCACTTAACAATTAAACATTAACGTTTATTACCAGATAACAGCATCTTATTTCTTCTGGAAAAAAAGGAAAATGTGTAAATACTTGCAAAAAGTAAAATGTTAGAGCAGTGCACATGGTAGCAGCCTCTTTTTGCTTTTAATGCGAGATCCAGTTAAAAGCAGTTGTAAAAGTTGTAATGCTGGTAACAAAGTTTTCATCTTCTCATAAATCCCCATCCTCACTGAATGTTCTCTCAGCATTTTCTCTTTGTTTTTAGTCACTCAGTTGTCCCAGTTTGAGCTGAAAATTGTAATGCTGGAAAACAAATCTTTCTCCACTGTTATTCTCTGCAAATTCTCCACTGTTTTTGAATATCAGTCTCGGGTGCAAGTATCGAACAATTATCTCAAAATGCCATTAATCGGCCCGAGTTCAAACTAGGCAACGTTCTGTAGAAGCATCGTTATACATGAATGACTTCATACAGAGCAAAACAGAAGAACTGAACTTCAAATATTTAACATTTTGTCAGATATGTAACTATGTCAAAACCCACATACTCCATAGGCTGCATTAAAATCTGATTCACCCTTATTCTTTTATTCTTACGGCACTAAAATTGACAAAAGTCAGTACTTCAAATGAAATCTGGGTCCCTTGGGTAGTGGACTACACCACCTGAGCACTAATATAATTACATTGCATTACAGAAATACAGGGTGGGCCATTTATATGGATACACCTAAATAAAATGGGAATGGTTGGTGATATCAACTTCCTGTTTGTGGCACATTAGTATATGGGAGGGGGAAAACTTTTCAAGATGGGTTTTGACCATGGTGGCCATTTTGAAGATGGCCATTCTGGATCCAAGTTTATTATTTCCAATGGGAAGAGGGTCATGTAACACATCAAATGTATTGAGAATTTCACAAGAAAAACAATGGTGTGCTTGGTTTTAACAGAACTTTATTATTTCATGTGTTATTTACAAGTTTATGACCACTTATAAAATGTGTTCAAAGTGCTGCCCATTGTGTTGGCTCTTCTCCCACTCTTGACACACTGATAGCAACACCGCAGAAGATATACTAGCACAGGCTTCCAGTATCCGTTATTTCAGATGCTGCACATCTCGTATCTTCACAGCATAGACACTTGCCTTCAGATGACCCCAAAGATAAAAGTCTAAGGGGGTCAGATTGGGAGAGCATTTCTTCTGCGGTGTTGCTATCAGTGTGTCAAGAGTGGGAGAAGAGGGTTGCATTGACAATCCAACACAATGGGCAGCACTTTGGACACATTTTATAAGTGGTCATAAACTTGTAAATAACACATGAAATAATAAAGTTCCGTTAAAATCAAGCACACCATTGTTTTTCTTGTAAAATTCTCAATAAGTCTGATGTGTTACATGACCCTCTTCCCATTGAAAATAATAAAGTTGGATCCAAAATGGCCGTCTCCAAAATGGCCACTATGGTCAACACCTATCTTGAAAAGTTTTCCCCCATATATATTAATGTGCCACAAACAGGAAGTTGATATCACCAACCATTCCCATTTTATTTAGGTGTATCCATATAAATGGCCCACCCTGTAGAATTGTATAGAATAGATATCATCTATTCTATAGAGCAGAGAGCCAGGACTATCACTGTCAGTCGTCTGCTGTTTTTCTGCTTCCATGCCTGCTAACAGATAATCAAGTCAGAGCCAAAGACAATCTGAGCTACAGCCACATTTCAGCACTTTCATTATTTTGGGTTTCTTTTGTGTAGTACTCTTGCCAAGTCTGCACTACAAGTGTGCAACGTTGTGTATGTGTGTGTGTTCTCAGGGTGGAGAGCACTGCTATTACCGAGGCCAGGTCAGAGGAAATGAGGCTTCTCGTCTAGCCCTGTCCACGTGCAATGGCCTGCAGTGAGTATGAGTCGAGACCTTGGCCTTCACTAACTGTTCAGTACAATTCTCAGTGCTTTCATTGACTCTCAGATGGTGTCTCTCTTTTTCTTGGCTCTCTGTCTGGATGCCAGTGGCATGTTTGATGATGGAGTTCATGTGTATCTTATTGAGCCTTTGAAAGAGACTCACTCGATTGTAAGTGCTTTTCATAACCATGGACATTCCCTGAGACGCACAGTGGAACACTATTGAATCAGTTTCCATTACTGGATCTTTAATGGTACAACGTATCTACCAGTAAACATTCTGCAACCCACTCTGTCCCCAGTTACTGCTCCATCCACTGCATGTTACTACTAATAGATTATAATGCTGTATCTTATGACAGGCCTGCTAAAAACAAATCAATGAAGGTTTGAAGTTTTGATTAATAAATATACAATGCTGTGCGAAAGTCTCAGGCCACAATTAGAGTAGATATACTATTGTTTAGCAATGGTATAGGAAAAATCTATATATAATTATTATCAGTCTGTTTACTAGAATACAACCAGAAAATACCAGACATTTGTTTACAGGTTAAAAAACTGAAAAATCAACTTCTATAGGCTACATTAATGCCGCATCTGGCAGCTTCATTGCAATTTCAAGTTCAAGTTCTACACTCAGAAGAAGCTTGATCATTAATGGTTTTTTTGGAAGGGTAGCAGCCAAGAAACCATCTTTTTTTGGAAGGGGAACAGGGTGAAAAAGCTAAAATATGCTCACAAAGACTGGAATTAAGAGCAGTGGAAAAGAGGATTATGGAGTGACAAACCCAAGTTTTAAATGATTGGGTCTGAAAACGTTATATATGGTCATTAAACCATCGCTAAAAAAATGTAACGGTGGCCTAAGACTTTTGCACAGTACTGTATGTATATGATATATGCTCAGACGTTTCCTGTACAGTCGTACACCGCTATCCGGTTAGTGCTGTCAACTCACAGCTCCATAGATCACTGATTCAATTCCCGCTTAAACTCTGCCTGTGTGGATTTTGCATGTTCTCCTGCTGTTTGCATGGGCTCCTCCTGGGTTTTCCTTTCACACCCAGTTAATTCCAGAATTCCCATTTTCTTCCTGCTTATCCTGGTCAGATGGCAGGGGTGGGTTGGGGCTATAAAATATCATATATACCCCCCTGCTCATTTCAATACAATGAGCAAAAACCTCCATTGAGCAGCAGTTCTGTGACTGGGAACACCTTGTTAATGAGAGAGTTCAGGGAGATTGGATCAAATTGGCAGAAGGATACAAAGCTCAGATAACCACTGCACAACACATTGATCTCAAGGAGGATGGGCTACAACGGCAGGGGAATCGGTTCCAGTTCTGTCAGCCAAGAACAGAAAGCTGATGCTGCAGCGGACACAGGCTCACCAAAACTGGACTGTTGAAGACAGAAAAACGTAGCCTGGTCTGATGAATCTTGATTTCTGCTGAACCCACAGATGGTAGGGTCAGACTTTCTGTCAGCACTCCTGGCTGGTAGAGGTGGTGTAATGGTGTGGGAAATGTTTTCTTGGTGCAGTCTATTTGAGAATTGTTGCTTGCTCTTCATGGCCACAAATTCCCCATCTTCTAATGGTTACTCCCAGCATGATAATGCAACCATGTCACAAAGCAAAAGTCAGACTGGTTTTGTGAACATGACCATGAGTTTACTCTTCAATGACCTTCTTTTTGCGTAATATCAGTATTTTCTAATATAATAATATAAAGATAACATAACTGTGGTATGCCATTTATTGTAGCAGGTTCAGGTGTTACAGTGCCCACATGTTGTAGAGAGAAACATAGCGGGGTACGACTGTATTTTTTCTGATTAGGAAAACATTTTGGAGCTCCTTTATAGAAAGCCTGTATTTACACCGTTTGTCCAAACTGTAATGTCTGTACTTTAGGATGGTGCTGCAAGACCTCACACACTGCATAGGAAGCCCAGCTTTCTGCGATCTCATGTCCCACAGGATGCAGGTACACACTACACACCTTTACACACCCTTATGTCAGTTGTCAGATTAGGTATTGGGGTTACAAGAGGGGAAAGGACTATTTCCGAAGTAATTTATTCAATTTTTTAAATTAATTTCACTCTTCTTCAATGTCTGAAGAGGCAGCTAGTGGGTAGAAAGAAAAAACATCTCATAAGAGTCCACATCAGGACGGGGTTTACCAGAATTCAAACTGAGAAATCTCACTCTAGAGACCATTGTGTCATTGCTGGAAGAAGCGTGTAGGGTGGAGGCATCCCTAAATTAAGTCCAAATGCTTGGGGAAAATTTTGAACATCCAGACTGCTATTTAAAACTTTAATCCCCTTATTTACAGCTGTGATGTGTAGATTTTTTTTTCAGATTTTCTTCAGTTTTTTAATATTGCATACAAATTTCCAGTGTTATCTGGTTGAGAAATAATTATATTTGGTCATTATAACCATTGCTAAAACAATGATATATGTAATCTAATGGTGGCTTAAGACTTTTGCACAATACTGTAAAAAAAACACCCAGATAGAAATGTCAGATTGCTTCAAAACTCAGCATGCAGTTCTGTCTCAGACAGATATGTAAATGATTACAGGTGTGGTCTGAATAGGCACTGGGTCTTGCCACAAGAGGGTGTAAAATTGCTCCCCTACTGCTCTATAAAAAGGCTCTCAGAGGCTACTTTTGGGTAGTATACCTCTTGGTGAGTTTGATCCGTTTACCTGCAGTAAGAGTTGTTACTCTTTAGCTGAACTGTTAGGCTATGAACACATCCATACAAAATCCTGTAAAAGTCCTACTGAATCCCATAGGCCCCCTGTTTACTTGACTTTAAATACTACTTTTAATACCAATATTCGTGTTTATCACAATCAAGAAAATGTATTATATATGTTTAAAAAACAAAGCATGCATTTCAGTGAAATATGTTTATTCAGATTCCTTTATTTTTTAAAGGAGAAAAACAAGGGTCAATCAGACCAAGAGTTCAAGGAGTACGTTGAGTCCTGTTTAACTTCACTCATGGGCAGTGACTAGTTACATCAGAACCTTTGTATCAGCCCAAGTACAGACAGAGTTCAAATGACGTAAGGTTTCAAATCACATTGCGTGCATAATGTGCTTACGCAGTTCAGTCCGAACTCCACCTATAACCCTGTAAGTGTGTGGTTTGTTTATAACGTCTCGTTCAGCTACGTTATGTTTATTAAGACCTTTGCCAAAACAGACACAGGCAGGATAGAAGTTATGAAATTCTCGTTTGCCTCAGTGTAAACAGAAAAGGAGTTCCAATCAAACAGAAAGCTGGAAATGTTTTTTAGACGAGGAAATCAACAATGATTAGGACTGTTTATGATAACATTGGCAAGAACTTTCCAAACTCCAGTGGTGCATGAGACTCACTCACTCAGCGAAGAAGCAGAGTAACAATACAGAGACAAACATTTAATACAGAGACAAACAGGCCTTCTTGCAAGCTTTCTCTTGTTTGAGTGTGTTTGTGTACACTCACCGATCACTTTATTAGGTACACGTCCTTGTTTCTGCACTCAGTGCCTGTTTTATCAGTTGCACTTACCATATAGAAGCACTTTGTAGTCCATCTGCTTCTCTGCATACTTTGTATGCCCCTTTTTCCCCGTTTCTCAAATGGTCACTGGACACTGATGTGGTGGTGGTGTGTTAGTGTGTGTTGCGCTGGTACGAGTGGATCAGACACAGAAGTGCTGCTGGAGTTTTTAAACACCTTAGTGCCACTGCTGGAATTTAAATTGTCCACTAGCCACAAATGTCCAGCCACCAGAATCCTCATGAAGGATTGGAGGATGACTAACACAAACTGTGCAACAAAAAATGAGCGACTGTCTCTGACTTTCCATCTACAAGGTGGAGCAATAAGGTAGATGTGTCTTATAGTCTGATCAGTGGGTGAACAATGTCTAAAAACCCCAGCAGCACTGCTGTGTCTGACGTACCAGCACAACGCACACTAACACCCCACCAACACATCAGTGTCACTGCAGTGCTGAGAATGATCTACAACCCAAATAGTACCTGATCTGTGCTGGTCCTGTGGGAGTCCTGACCATTAGAGAATGGAGTAAATGGACGAACAAAGTATGTAGAGAAACAGATGGACTACAGTCTGTAATTGTAGAACTACAAAGTGCTTCAATATGGTAAGTGGAACTGACAAAATGGACAGTGAGTGTAGAAACACGGAGGTGTACCTAATGAAGTGATCTGTGAGTATATAAGTAAGGCAAAGCATGATGACCATCTGGCCCACAATGATGTTTAGGTAGATGATGTGTCAAATTGATTGCTCAAGGCATTCGTTTTCTTCAAACTGTGCATCCTGGTGCCATTACTTCCCAAGAAAATGTACACACAAGAACCGACCATTCATGTGATGATAAAGACAATGGACCAGGTGACCTTCTATACGCATTTGAAGGTGTATAGAAGTTAGCTTGGTTAGTCCTCTGACAGGTCTGTGGTTATGTGTAATCAGCAGGGTGTGATGCACTGTGTGTTGTGACAGCTTGTGTGTTGTAACCAGCTTTAACATGTCTGTGACTTGTGCCACAGCAGCTCTTCTGTAGGTTTGCCCTCATTTATCAATGAGCTTTGGGTGACCAACACCCTGTTGCTGGTTTCATGGTGTGTCTCTCCTCGGCTGACTATCGGAACACCACAAGCCATGCTATTTTGGACGTGCTCCAACCCAGCTGTCTGGCCAGTTTGGTTCACATCGGAGTCGACTAGACTTTGTCTGCCCATGTCTTCCACATCCCAGAATCCACCATCCCAACTATGAAACACGGGGGTGGCAGCATCATGTTGTGGGGTTGTTTTGCTGCAGGAGGGACTGGTGCACGTCACGAAATAGATGGCATCATGAGGAAAGAACATTATGTGGAAATACTGAAGTAACATCTCAAGACATCAGCCAGGAAGTTAAAGCTTGGGCGCAAATGGGTCTTCCAAATGGACAATGACTCGAAGCATACTGCCAAACTGGTTACAAAGTGGCTTAAGGATAACAAAGTCAATGTTTTGGAGTGGCCATCACAAAGCCCTTAGCTCAATCCTATTGAAAATTTATGGGCAAAGCTGAAAAGGCATGTGCGAGCAAGGCGGCCTACTAACATGGCTCATGGCTACACCAGTTCTGTCAGGAGGAATGGTCCAAAATTCCTGCCAACTATTGTGAGAAAAATATGCTGCTGACCCAAGTCATACAGTTTAGGGCCAATGGTACCAAATACTAAAGAAATGTATTTAAACTTTTGACTTTGAAGAAAGTAATAAAAATTGTCTTAAACTATTCCCTCTCTAATTATTCTGGCACTTAGCAAATAGAAATAATTTTGGTAATCCTAATTGACCTAAAACAGCAAAGGTATGTGTGTGTGTGTATATATATATTCATATAGATTAGATATACCTTTGCTAAACCAGTGGTATAACGACCACATATAATTATTTCTCAGTATGTTTATAACAATACAACCAGAAACTAAAGGAAATTTGTATGCATTGTTCAAAAAAGCCAATGTTAAAAAAGCATCTGGCAGCTTCATTTGAATGCGAAGTTGACCCTTCTACAGTCAAAGAAGCTTGATCATGTATGGACTTTTTGGAAGGGTAGAAGCCAAGATATCACTTTGTCAGAGGGGGAACAGGACGAAAAATCTAAGCTATACTAAAGCTCACAAAGATTTGAATGAAGATCAGCGGAAAAAAGTTTTATAGAGTGACAAATCCAAGTTTGCAATTTTTGGGTCCAGTCATCAACAATATGTTATACAGTGGGGGAAAAAAGTATTTAGTCAGCCACTAATTGTGCAAGTTTTCCTACTTAGAAAGATGAGAGAGATCTGTAATTTTCATCATAGGTACACTTCAACTATGAGAGACACAATGAGGAAAAAAATCCAAGAATTTAATTGTAAATTATGGTTGAAAATAAGTATTTGGTCACCTACAAACAAGCAAGATTTCTGGCTCTCACAGACCTGTAACTTCTTCTTTAAGAAGCTCTTCTGTCCTCCACTTGTTACCTGTATTAATGGCACCTGTTTGACCTCGTTATCTGTATAAAAGACACCTGTCCACAGCCTCAAACAGTCAGACTCCAAACTCAACCATGGCCAAGACCAAAGAGCCGTCGAAGGACACCAGGAAGAAAATTGTAGACCTGCACCAGGCTGGGAAGCAGGTTGGTGTGAATAAATCAACTGTGGGAGCAATTGTAAGACATACAAGACCACTGATAATCTCCCTCGATCTGGGGCCCCATGCAAGATCTCTTCCTGTGGGGTCAAAATGATCATGAGGACAGTGAGCAAAAATCCCAGAACTACACGGAGGGACCTGATAAATGACCTGCAGAGAGCTGGGACCAAAGTAACAAAGGCTACCATCAGTAACACACTACATAAAGAGGGACTCGGATCCTGCAGTGCCAGCCCTGTCCCCCTGCTTAAGCCAGTACATGTCCAGGCCCATCTGAAGTTTGCCAGAGAGCATATGGAGTAATCCAGAAGAGGATTGGGGAGAGAATATCATGTGGTCAGATGAAACCAAATAGAACTTTTTTGGTAAAAAACTCAACTGGAGGAAAAAAGGATGCTGATGCACGAAGTCGCATCCCAAGAACACCATACCTACTGTGAAACATGGGGGTGGAAACATCATGCTTCGGGGCTGTTTTTCTGCAGAGGGGACAGGACGACTGATCCGTGTTAAGGGAAGAATGAACGGGGCCATGTATCGTGAGATTTTAAGCCAAAACCTCCTTCCATCAGTGAGAACGTTGAAGATGGAATGTGGCTGGGTCTTCCAGCATGACAATGATCCCAAACACACCGCTCGGGCAACAAAGGAGTGGCTCCGTAAAAAGAATTTCAAGGTCCTGGAGTGGCCTAGCCAGTCTCCAGACCTCAAACCCTCAAACCAAAGACAATTTGTGGAGGGAGTTGAAAGTCCGTGTTGCCCCAAAACATCACTGCTCTAGAGGAGATCTGTATGGAGGAATGGGCCAAAATACCAGCTACTTACAGGAAACGTTTGACGTCTGTCATTGCCAACAAAGGTTACGTTACAAAGTATTGAGTTGAACCAAATTTATTGACCAAATACTTATTTTCCACCATAATTTACAATTAAATTCGTTAAAAATCCCTCAATGTGATTTCCTGG
This sequence comes from Ancistrus triradiatus, assembly GCA_025084515.1. Taxonomy (NCBI): domain Eukaryota; kingdom Metazoa; phylum Chordata; class Actinopteri; order Siluriformes; family Loricariidae; genus Ancistrus; species Ancistrus triradiatus. Next base: position 192,169 of record JAJAGP010001047.1, read on the forward strand.
ATTTTTTTCTCATTTTGTCTTTCATAGTTGAAGTGTACCTATGATGAAAATTACAGACCTCTCTCATCTTTCTAAGTAGGAGAACTTGCACAATCAGTGGCTGACTAATACTTTTTTACCCCACTGTATATGGTCATTATACCATTGTTAAATCAACAAATCTAATGGTGGGATCAAACCCAGAACCAACCCACTGAATGAAGCCCTCATTTAATTTGTTAAGTATCATCTTATCTCCTTTGATCAGACTTTATATACTATTAAATATGTTAAAGCCCCCTCTGTTGCCTTGCCTGTGTGTTCTATAAATAAGCTCATTAATAAATTGTTATGTAGCTATTAGGGTGACGTGGGGTCAGTCTAGCCAAAAACATTCTCACTTGATTGCATGTTTGTGCAAGTATGCCAGGAGCCTAATAATGGTTTTCTTTATATATTGTAGCAGTTAAATATTTTAGTACAATTGTCAGTTTATGAACAGCTGTGTGTATGTGTGCTCGTTCCAGATGCGGATAACCAGATGTCAGATTTGGATGACATGGCTTGGCTGCGACGCCGGAAAAAGCGAGCCGTAAGTATTGGGTGGCGGCCTCGCCCTGCCATTAGCTCATATACGCATTACTCTAGTGAGAGCCACAGTGTGTGTCAGTCTGAGACAGTAAATAAATCGGATTTATTTAGAAAGCACATTTAAGAGTGCTGGATGCAGGATGTAGAAGACTAAATAGATACAGTGGTGCTTGAAAGTTTGTGAACCCTTTAGAATTTTCTGTATTTCTGCATAAATATGACCTAAAACATCATCAGATTTTCACACAAGCCCTAAAAGTAGATAAAGAGAACCCAGTTAAACAAGTGAGACAAAAATATTATACTTGGTCATTTATTTATTGAGGACAATGATCCAATATTACTGAGTGGCAAGATTAGGATTAGCAGTTAATTTGAAGGTGACATTAAAGTCAGGTGTTTTCAATCAATGGGATGACAATCTGGTGTGAGTGGGCACCCTGTTTTTTTTCAAGAACAGGGATTTATCAAAGTCTGCTCTTCACAACACGTTTGTGGAAGTGTATCATGGCACAAACAAAGGAGGTTTCTGAGGACCTCAGAATAAGAGATGTGCTCATCAGGCTGGAAAAGGTTACAAAACCATCTCTAACGAGTTTGGACTCCACCAATCCACAGACAGGTTGTATACAAATAAAGGACCCCAGGGTAACTTTTAAGCAACTGAAGGCCTCTCTCACTGGCTAATGTTAATGTTCATGAGTCCACCATCAGAAGAACACTGAACAACAATGGTGTGCATGTGCATGCAAGGAGAAAGCCACTGCTCTCCAAAAAGAACATTGCTGCTCATCTGCAGTTTGCTAAAGATCACGTGGACGAGCCAGAAGGCTATTGAAAGAATGTTTTGTGGAAGGATGAGACCAAAACAGAACTTTTTGTTTTAAAAGAATAGCGTTATGTTTGGAGAAAGGAAAACACTACATTCCAGCATAAGAACCTTATCCCATCTGTGAAACATGGTGGTGGTAGTATCATAGTTTGGGCCTGTTTTGCTGCATCTGGGCCAGGACGGCTTGACATCATTGATGGAACAATGAATTCTGAATTATATCAGAGAATTCTAAAGGAAAATGTCAGGACATCTGTCCATGAACTGAATCTCAAGAGAAGGTGGGTCATGCAGCAAGACAGCGACCCTAAGCACACAAGCCGTTCTACCAAATAATGGTTAAAGAAGAATAAAGTTCATGTTTTGGAATGGCCAAGTCAAAGTCCTGACCTTAATCCAATGGAAATGTTGTGGAAGGACCTGAAGTGAGCAGTTAATGTGAGGAAACCCACCAACATCCCAGAGCTGAAGCTGTTCTGTACGGAGGAATGGGCTAAAATTCCTCCAAGCCGGTGTGCAGGACTGATCAACAGCTACAGGAAACGTTTAGCTGCAGTTATTGCTGCACAGGGGGTCACACCAGATACTGAAAGCAAAGGCTCACATACTTTTGCCACTCACTAATATGTAATATTGGATCATTTTCCTTTATAAATAAGTATAATAAGTATAATATTTTTGTCTCATCTGTTTAACTGGGTTCTCTTTATCTACTTTTAGGACTTGTGTGAAAATCTGATGATGTTTTAGGTCATATTTGTGCAGAAATATAGAAAATCCTAAAGGGTTCACAAACTTTCAGGCACCACTGTACAATAATAAAAAAACAATTTGTGTTGAAATAAAATGAAATTGGAGGTGTCTCACACAGTGGCATTTAGAATGTAAAATGCTCCACAGTCTAGGGGTATACACTAAAATGCGGAGTCATATTTAGGTTTAACCGCACCCTTGAAACTGATAAATTCAGTGATGTTCCAAGGAGGAACCAATTCATTAAGGGTTTAAAAAGCAAACAAAAGACCAGATTACGTGTTACACAAGCTGAGGGTCTCTGAGATTGGAGAAGCATCTCCAGGTACTGTAACCATGACTCCTTCCTAGCCCTGAGCAATGCACTGGGGCCCATTAAGAGTATGTGTGAATGCAAGGACAGGCTTTTCTCTAGACAACATGGGGGGGGGGGATGGGGGGGATGGGGGGGGGGGGGGGGGGGGGGGGGGGGGGGGGGGGGGGGAACATAACGAGTACCTAATAAGAATAATATTAAGAAACATAACAGCAACGCTTACAAAATGACTAAAGAAGGAGAAGGCATTACCAGTAAAAAAGGAAATGTGGAAATAATACAAATGAGAATAAAAAAAAAGCTCTTAACTTCAAAACTGATAGAAAACAGACAAAATAGATAAGGTTTCAGCCGTGATTCGAAAGAAGACAATTCACACAAGCTGGGAAGTTGTGGGAGACTCGGTGAGCGAAAACAAGAACATTATTTATAATCTGATGTCTGGTACAGGGTGGTATGGCCCTGCTGATCAAGTGCAAACAAGCAATATGGGATTTTTAAAAATCCAAATTTCAGAGCAATAAAATAAAAGAAGCCAAATTGATTCTAGCTGGACAGCCTGCAGCACCAGTACCACAAACACTGCAGAACAGCAATGTGCTCACAAATCACCATTACATAAACCTCGTCTTCGGTATTAAATCAACTAAACGTTGATGGCGTGTCATAAACACCTTGAAAATAATAAACCACAACAGTGTGTTTGGAATTCTGATTATGAACAGAGGTTTTGTTCTCCACACATGGTGTCCAAACTTAGTTTATTTTTGAGTTGTTTGTAACCATAGAGTTCTTTTCAACTCAGAGGCTGTAGAGGCTGCCACGGACTGCACGTTATATCAGAGCTCCTTAGAGACGCTGTACATTTACATTACATTTACAGCATTTAGCAGACGCCCTTATCCAGAGCGACTTACAATTGGTACAGTCTTACAATCCAAGTAATTGTGGGTTGAGTCAAGGACCCAACAGTGTCAGCTTGGCAGAGGTGGGATTTGAACCATGGACCTTTTGGTCCATAGTCTAGCACCTTAACCGCTAGGCTACCACAGTCCCACATGCTGTATGAGAAAGATAAGTGCAAGAACAGGAATAAAAACCTCAAGAAGTCTATTTTTCTTATATTATTATAATAACATTGAGCTTTTGAACAGTGGAGATACATCAGTAGCTTCATTATTGAAGGAAAGAACAGCCATGTGCTCACAAATCATGATTGTATAAACTGCCTCTTTATCATTAAAGCACCTAAACCTCTACGCCATGCCAAAGTAGCAGTGATGTGTCTGGAATCAGAGGCATTACTAGGACGTCATCTTCGGTTGGACATTTGAATTATTTAAAATGAGAAGGGGGCAAAGGGAATACGATTACACACATTCATTTTTATGGGAGTCTGGGGCCATATCCCCACGAAAAAGAAAAATTCATTAAACAGTGTACAATTTAGACTTTATGATGAGCAAATTGGAGAGGAATTAAGTCACACCCAGCCTGCAAAACATGGATACATGGGATGCACTGAAATGAAAATGTTTGGCCAAAACTGAAAACCGATCAAAATGAAACATTTGGCCAAATGCCGAATACCAGACATGTTTTTTCACAGGTTTCGCAGTTTCAATTCCATTGATTGAATTCCATTGCACCTGTTGTTCTGTGTCTCAGGTGTTAAATATTTATGCAATTATGTCAATGTACTTTTTATAACTTTCACATATTAATACGTTGACGATTGCTAGTTTTAATCCATTAATTTAGGTCCAGTTCCCAGCTAAATGTGCTAAACCCCAGATCTCATACAGAAGAGCTTACATTTCCCTCATGTTCTTATATTAGCTACTGTCCACATTTTATCTGTTCCTTTTATCACACCTCGCCAAAAATTTACCTTACGATGTACCTCCTAAAACAAACCTTAAAGAAAGATTAAAACAGCAAAGACTAGAATCCAGACCTGTAAAACTTTGCTAGTGTTCCAGCAGGTGCGACACAATCAGAACCAGGTATAATGTCTCATTAACCAGTCTTAGGGTTCCACTGTCGGTTAGGAAGCTCTCATAGAGAACGCCCTAGATAGGAAGTAGGCAGCTAGGGCACTCACTGCAATGGCGGCATGGGGCACTGATTTCTTTAAAAGGACCGCACAAATTAACATTTACATTAAGTCATTTAGCAAATGCGAACAAAACACTCGCACTGGAGAGCCCTGCTTCAACACCTGACATGTTTGCTGCATTTGATCGCGTCATCAAAGCGTCATTGTTTGGTATAAATTATTTGGTCTTTTCACTTATTTCAACTTCTTTTCAACTTCAACAGTGACGGAACACTGGATCACACCATTTTCGAGAAGAGGGGGGACTGCTGTATTTTCGTTGTTAAAACATTATATTTAAACCATACAATTGTATGGTTTTAACATGTTTTCATTTGATCAGAGACACTTTCATTAAAAGAACAACAACAAAAATGACTTTTTACTCTAATTTTAGGGATGCTGGGACTAAAAACAGGCTAGACATGCTTATATCTGAAACTATACAAGACTATTAATTTAACTTAGAAGATCCAGAGAAAAACATGAACAAGAATCAAATGTATTAAGACTTTTAATTTGAATTCTGAGAGCAGCTGGCTACAAACAGGTTTTTACAGTACACTTAATGTCTGTACCTCATGGGTTAAGAAGTGTCTTGGTTTGGCGATAATGTAAAGGAGAAGCATTAATTAAACCCATACATACCTTCAAAAGTAAGCTGCAAAGAATTATGAACAAAAATGGCTATAATGGTGATTTTCAGTTTTCATTGGGTGGGCAGATGCTTCCTTTACCTGTAGACACAGCCCTGTCTGGAATTATGATTATGACCAGAGGTTTGTTCTGGATCTCCACACATGGTATCCAAACAATGAGGCTGGATTTGTGAGTGGTTTGTGACAATAACAGTTGCTTTTTCAACTCACAAGTTAAGTTTCGTTCAGCTTTAAAGGCTGACACGAACTGCACAGCATGACAGATCTCTTGAGAAAACGTTGTTCCTAGGGCTAAATAATCCTCCATTTAAAATGAGAGAAATAAATAATGTCTTATCTCAGACAAAATTAAAGTGAAACTCAGAGACACGTCCGTAGCTTCAGAGATTTGGGCTGGATGGTTCAGAAAAGGTCTAGACACATGAATTTGGAGTGAGATCCACAGCCTGCAGCGTTCATCCCATAAGCCTATGTTATTACTGAAGTAAAGAACAACAGAACAACACAAACCACATGTACTGGGACTCTAGTCATCATTAAAGGACCCAAACCTCAGATCCATGCCACAAACAAGGGCAGTGTGTCTTCAATTATCTTTACGAGTAGAGGTTTTGTTCTGGATCGCCACACATGGTGTCCAAACGCTATGAAACTGTAAGTTTGCACATGCCGTACCAAATCTCTGTGGAGGGCTTATTTTTTTCAGAAAACAACTAAACCAGGCTGTACTGAAGGCCTTACTCTCAGTTTCCTTCCGCTTCCCTTGGTGTCCCATGGAGACAACAGGCTGAGGCCCATACTTCTGTATACGGAGCTCCAGTACTCAACTGTTCCTGGGGGATCCTCATCAGTTCCCAAGCCAACTGTGAGATATAATCCCTCAAGTGGGTCCTGGGTCTGTCCTGGTGTCTCCAGACATGCCAGAGGGACATGCTGTAATGTAAGATAACCAGGGGGCATCCGTGTGAGATGCCCAACAATCTCAACTGGCTCCTCTCTTTCTGAAGGAGAAGCTCCCCCGGAATGTCAAACTCCTGTCTCAGATTTATGCTGCTGGTACCCACAACCTTTAACATCACTACTCTGTTAGAGAGACCTGCCATTTCATGACTGGCGCTTCTCTGTTTGGAAATTACATATATGATCCTAGAGTACAGCACTAAACCAAGTGAGCAACTTTTCTGTGGATCAGTTTTATTGTGAATCCACATTAGACTTCGAAAATCAAGTGATCTGAGTGAAATGGTCATCAGTGCTATATTAGCCAGGGTTAGTATTTCAAAACATGCCAACCTTGTGGGCTTTTCTCTTGCGACGGTGTTGAGAGTCAACCGAGAATGGTATGAGCAAGGAAGATCATTCAGCGAAACGGGATCCTCTGGATGTGAACAGCGTGTCGACAAAAAAAGAACATTAAAAATGAGCATTGCACAGTCAAGCAAATCGCAGCCGGTTACAATACTGGTGCCCCAACTAACCTGTCTGACAGCACAACTTGTCGTTCTTTACCATGGATGTGCTACAACAGCAGATGATCAATTTAAATACCATTGCTGTCTAAGGAAATCAGAAAGGCAAGATGTCAGTGGGCAAGAGAGCTTAAAAACTGGATCACTGAGCAGTGGAAAAACACCACCTAGTCAGATGAATCCAGACTTCTGTTGCACCATGCTGATGGGAGGGACGGAATTTGGCCCAAGCAGCATGAATACAGTGGTGCTTGAAAGTTTGTGAACCCTTTAGAATTTTCTATATTTCTGAAGAAACATGACCTAAAACATTATCAGATTTTTGCACAAGTCCTAAAAGTAGATAAAGAGAACTCAGTTAAACAAATTTGACAAAAATACTGTACTTTTTCATTTATTTATTGAGGGAAATGATCCAATATTACATATTAGTGAGTGGCAAAAGTATGTTAGCCTTTGCTTTCAGTATCTGGCGGGACACCCCCTCCTGTGCAGCGATAAATGCAACTAAACGTTTGCGGTAACTGTTGATCAGTCCTGCACACCGGCTTGGAGGAATTTTAGCCCATTCCTCCATACAGAACAGCTTCAACTCTGAGATGTTGGTGGGCTTCCTCACATTAGCTGCTCGCTTCAGGTCCTTCCACAACATTACGATTAGATTAAGATAAGGATTCTGACTTGGCCATTCCAAAACTTTATTCTTTTTTAACCATTCTATGGTAGAACGACTTGTGTGCTTAGGGTTTATGGACAGATGTCCTGACATGTTCCTTTAGAATTCTCTGATATAATTCAGAATTCATTATTCCATCAATGATGGCAAGCCGTCCTGGCCCAGATGCAGCAAAACAGGCCCAAACCATGATACTATCACCACTATGTTTCACAGATGCGATAAGGTTCTTATGCTGGAATGCAGTGTTTTCCTTTCTCCAATCATATCGCTTTTCTTTCAACCATTCTATTTGGACAGTAAGCATTGCTGCCAACCAACAGCTGATAAACCCTATGGCAGAAAGACGCTTTCAGCAGGGCAGTGCACCATACCACAAGGATTGTATAGTCATGGATCGATTCCAGGAACATGGCAGTGAGATTTTCTTTACTTCCCCGACCCCAGGTTTTAATCCTTTAGAGCATCTCTGGGACGAGGTACAACTGTTCAGAGCATGTCCGTATCTCCATCTAGCTTGTGTCAGCTGAGAAAACGTATCTTGTCCGCATGGATAAATATTCCTGCAGGATGGTCTCTACACCTAGTGGAAGCTATGCCACAATGAAACAATGAATTGTGCTTCTGAAGGGTCAGTTGGTAGAGCATCAGGCTTAATCTGAGGGATTGAGGTTTAAGTCCTTGTTTGGGCAAATGACTTGTTGCTTGTTTACTGACATTGGCCAACGTATTGGCCAGCAATCGCCTGTTGTGAGAACTAAAATAATATACAGGACTGTGGTGGCTTAGTGGTTAAGATACTGGACTGTGGACCAGAATTTCCAGGGTTCAAATCCAGCCTGCCAACAACCACTGTTGGGTCGTAGGCTCTTAACCCACAATTACTTGGACTGTAAGACTGTATCAGTTGTAAGTCACTCTGTATAAGAGCATCTGCTAAATGACTAAATGTAAATGCAAATTAAGTCAATCACGCTAATAGATATGTTTTTCTCTTATAAAGCAGCCTGTCTGGATATTCCTTAAGTCATTACCCAACACTCATGACCTTAGGTGAGGATAGGAACGTAGACTGACTGGTAAACAGAGAGCTGTGTCCCAGGGCTAAGCTCATGCTTCTCATGCTGCCGCTGATCCAATCTGTCTTGCACTCTCTATGTCCATCAGTCATGAACAAGACCCTGAGGTACCTGAACTCCACCAAGGGTGGACCCCATTTCAGTACAGTACATTGCAATGAGGACTGTTGTACTGAAGGTTATGAACTAAAACATTCTGAACATATTTTACTCTGAGACTACATATTTTACCTGTTATGTTCACACATTAGCTACTCAATCACTGTCTCAAGGATAGACTGTGGAAATAATTTCAGCCAGATTTCATTTTCTGGCTTTGCTCCATATGCTTAAACAGCATCTTTTTCTCTTTCAGATGCCAAGGAACGTGTTTGAGGAGATGAAATACATCGAGCTGATGATTGTCAGTGATCACGACATGGTGTGTGAGATTGTGTGGATGGATGGTTGATTAGTCACACATTTCAGCAGACACACTATGGCAAAGTATTTCGTTGTAATCACCAGGCCATTCAACTGGGATTCCTTCAGTGAGAGAACAGGGTGTCCTATAACTCCTGCATAACTCAACCGTAATGTATCTGAACAATTATGTAAGCTAATTCCTCTCAGAGTCCGTGAAAATCAAAGCGAAGCCTCTGCCAAATTTGAGATCTCTTCCAGACCGCAAGCCAGTAACAAAGAGGAAACAGGACCCAAACGTTTCTTGACTAAAGGCTCCGCTACTGAGCGAGTTCTGTGAATATAAGGTTTTGTTTCGCTATTATCGTTACTTTTCTTACAGAACATCCTGTGTAGACGAGTTATTCATTGGACTGCGCAGTGAAAGCAGTGGCCACACGAGGGCGCTCACATCGCTTTATTCAGAAACAGCTCTCCATTCAGCTCCACTGAAATCGGATAAAACAGACAAACTCGTACAGTTTGTAAACAATACACAGATTATTAAAATTTGTGACAATCCCTTCTAAAAACAGCAAAGGCAGGCATATGTTGTGTTTTGGAAACTTGAATGCTATTCAGTCAGCTTTAGCAGCAAGACCAAGTCAAGTTAAATTTATTTCAATAACGCTTTTTAAGAAACCGTTCAGTAGGCCTATTTCACCATGGGCGAATGTACCGCTGTCTGAAAATGCTTCTGTGCTGTGCCAGTATGCTGTACAAGTGACTGAGTGATGTTGGCAAGAACTGAATCCACTTTATTTATTGTTATGTTCTCTCTTAGAGCCTTTTTTCAGTTTGTTTAGGCCATTCTTTCAATTGTTTGCACCCCAGCATCCAGCAAAAACCACTACCCCAGACTATGACTGTGGATGATTTCTTGAACTACAGAAGAGAAAATTAGGAAAGCATCTAAAACTCAATCATCTCTCATCCTCTAATAACAGTTCCTGACTTTATATTGTAAAAATATTGTTTTTTGTTTTAAATATTGTATTAACACACTGTCTAGGTGTTGTACGTATTCTGTTATGTTTATACTAATAGTAGAATAGCAGTAAAATGCTGGACTATAGATCAGAAGGTCTGAGTACCAACACTGACCAGATACCACTGTGGAGTAAGTGAGGAAGGCAATTAACTCTATGGTTTGGATTGTATATTGTAAGTTTGTATCAGTTGTAGTAGTCGCGCTAGATAAGGGCATCTGCTAAATGCTGCTAAGTGTACATTTGTGTTTTCTTCTCTTTCACATTGCCATAAAGGAGATATTTTGTCTAATATTTTTTCTTTGTTTTCCATCTGATGTTATTGGTGCAGTTTAAGAGACTGAAGACCAAGCAACATACACGCAACTTTGCCAAGTCGGTAGTCAACGTGGTTGATGCTGTAAGTTACCACCACACTTACAGCATGGTTAACATGCAATACGTATTCATTAGAGCTGCACAATACAGACAGAAATAGTTTTCATTGGGATTGTATTGTGTTTATTTCTTATTATAATCTGGTGAACCAACATGCATTACATTGGCCAGTGGTTTTTCCACTCTTGTTAATCAACACGCTATCAGAAAGTCTTATTGCACATTTCATTAATGGTTCCTCAAACCATATTGTGCAGTCCTAATATACACCACTTTCATGTATTGCTGGTCATAATCAGGGAATAAGGTGGTGGAACTGTACGTGATTGGGAAGTTGGCTCAGTGTGTAGCTATCTGACTGCCTGCATGTCTGTTTGCCCATCTGTCCATGTCTCTTTCTGTATATTTTGTATATTTGTCCAAATGCCCCTCTCCCCCCTCTGTCTATATAATATAATCTAATTGAATCTATTCGAGCAGTGCTGTTCTCCCCTTGTGTTGCGTCCTGATTAGTGGGCCAACTCTATTCTACATTTATAAGCTTTACTATCTCTCTTACTACCACTACTTTCTCTTAGTACTCCAAAATTTCTCCCTACCTCCTTTTTGTCTTTATTTCTTTTTCTCCAATTTTGATCGAAGGTCTTTAAAGATCACTTAAACACGCGCGTGGTCCTAGTTGCTATGGAGATATGGACAGACAAGGACCGTATTCCAATCAGTGTGATGCCGCTGGATATGTTGCAAGATTTCTCCAAATATCGACAGCAGCACATCAGACAGCATGTGGACACAGTGCACCTGTTTTCGTGAGTCCCAACTACACTCACTCACATGGCTGTAGTAAAGGGGAACAGTCACACAGTCACAACACAACCATCTGATCAGTTATCCACCAAAGAAATGTTAAGAAGAAAGACTGATTGCACTGGTTTCAGAGACACTGAACTGTTTTTTTCGGATCCAAATCAAATTTCATTTGTACTGTTGGTGCTGAGGACAGGGCAACATCTGCAAAGCGCAGACTTGGTAACGTCTTACATAAAACAACATGGAGCAGTGCTGATAGTTACATCCTGCCAGTCACTAGTGTCTTGTTTTTGAGTCAGTATTGAGTCAGGCTCAGACAGAGGTACACCCTGGTCAGGACACCAGTCTGTCGCAGGGTTCTGTAAATGCCCCACCTGACCATTGGGACCTTTTGTTTCCAACAGACCTTCCTCTATCTATCTGTTTATCTATCTATCTATGTGTGGGTGGCACAGTGGCATAAGCAATTATCGTGGCTGCCACACAGCTCACTCTTGACACACTGATAGCAACACCGCATAAGAAATGCTAGCACAGGCTTCCAGTATCCATTATTTCAGATGCTGCACATCTTGTATCTTCACAACATAGACAATTGCCTTCAGATGACCCCAAAGATAAATGTCTAAGGGGGTCAGATCGGGAGAGCATTTCTTCTGCGGTGTTGCTATCAGTGTGTGGAGTGGGAGAAGAGGGTTGCATTGACAATCCAACACAATGGGCAGCACTTTGAACACATTTTGTAGGTGGTCATAAACTTGTAAAATAACTCATGAAAGAATAAAGTTCCGTTAAAATCAAGCACACCATTGTTTTTCTTGTGACATTCTCAATAAGTTTGATGTGTTACATGACCCTCTTCCCATTGGAAATAATAAAGTTGGATCCAAAATGGCCGACTTCAAAATGGTCAACATGGTCAACACCCATCTAGAAAAGTTTTCCCCCTCCCATTTACTAATGTGCCACAAACAGGAAGTTGATATCACCAACCATTCCCATTTTATTTAGGTGTATCCATATAAATGGCCCACCCTGTATATGTATGTGTGTGTGTGTATATATATATATATATATATATATATATATATATATATATATATATATATATATATCCACGGGCAATTAGTCACCTTGTGTTGCTAAGGGGGTAGTAAGTTCGGGCTGATTGAGAAGAGGTGGTACAGTGCAGTGAATGTCTCGTTCAATGTGCGGAGAATGGGTCGCAAAGTTAATAATTGCCATACAGGAGTGATTACATTCGGGCGTGTCAAAGGCTGTAGTGTGAAGGAAGTAGCTGAATTTGCAGGTCTATCGAAGCATACGGTCATATGGGTCTACCAATAGTGGCAAAAAACTCTATTAGAAAGCTCAATCTTAAGGTGCTGGACTATGGAGCAGAACTTGCAGGGCTCAAATCCCACCTCTACCAAGCTGCCACTGGTGGGCCCTTGAGCAAGGCCATTAACCCACAACTGCTTGTATTGTATGACTGTATCAGTTATAAGTCACTCTGGATAAGGGCGTCTGCTAAATGATATGAATGTAAATGTTCCCCTTTAAGTAGCCTTTTTATTTGGAATGCTTCATTAGTCATGCCTTGCCCTGGACTAACTTGACTCTCTCTGTGTGTACATCTTCAGTAATGTGACGTTTCACTACCGCCAGAGCAGTGCTGCGTTCTTCGGGGGCATGTGTTCAGTCAGCCGTGGTGTTGGTGTGAACGAGGTCAGAAAGTCAAACGTTTTACAATTGGAGCTAATGCTTTATGCTCTTCTTAGTAGAGCAGCAATGAAGTGTATATTGAATCCCTAACTAGGTTGCTAATAAAAGTGTTCGTGTGTGTGTGTGTGTGTGTGTGTGTTGTACAGTATGGCTCTTCGGGGACAATGGCTGTCTCGTTGTCTCAGAGTTTGTCTCAGAACCTTGGCATGCAGTGGGATCCAGCATCCAGCAAGAACAGTACGCATTCACACCAGCACAGATCTACACACAGAGACAGTCATGAGAAGTTCTTTTTTTAAAGAAAGTTTAACATTTTTATTTAAAAAAGAAGATGAGATGGATGAACAACTGGAAAAGATACATTTTTACCTTCTATCTCATACTTGTTGCTTTCGGTGTGTGACGCCTATGCTATAAGTTCAGTGTCAGTGGTAGCCGTACACAAGTTCTGTACTAAAGTAAAAGTACTACATATCTGATAAATACACGACTAAAAGTTGAAGTATGGAGTATATATTTTACTCTAGTAGAAGTATGGAAGTACATGCTACTAAATGTACTTAAAGTAAAAAAAGTAAGCCTTTTTGCTTTCAGTTTTTGAAACAAGATGTTGTCCTGAGGGTAAGAGGTACAGATCCATGACAGTGAGGGTACATACTTGTTCAAAAACCATACAAATTATCTTTATCTAACCACATCAAAACCAGAATAAAACATTTTCAGACATGAGGAACCAAAATATGCAAAATCCTTTGGAATTTTTAAATAAATGCTTTTAAATGAATTCAGTGACCCAGTAAGTCATGATAGTTAACCCAAACAATAATTATCATCGACTCTTTTGTGGTCAAACAAACTGCAGCTTCACCATTTTTAGGGCAGTTCTTCTTTTAAACACTCCAGTACACTACTTAATTTAAACAATACCTATGGAAAAATTGTAAAAAATGTTATATAGTTTAAAAAATATATAATTGCGTCATTTCTGCACGTGCGCCCTTGCGGCAGTTGCAGTGCATAATGCAAAGTGAAAACCTAGGATTCCGATTTGCACGTCATTAGGTGCCTGGCTAAAATTGCCTAAATAAAGAGGAAAATAAATGGATAGATATAATAGATAAATAAATAGATTCATAAAAGCTAATGTCATGACCCTGTTTTGAAAATGTAGTGAGTAAAAGTACAGATTTTTCTTTTGAAATGTAGTAAGTAAAAAGTATTAGGCATTAGCTAGTGGTTAAGTTACTCTACTATGGACCAGAAGGTCCTGGGTACAAATCCCAAGCTGCCACTGTTGGATCCTTGAACAAGACCCTTATCCCATAATTACTTGGAATGTTAAGGCATTTTCGCACAATTTCCAATTTATACGGACGCAAAAAATGCAATCAAGTTTGAAAAAGAACACACGTATATTAACGCAGTCATTCACACCGAGTCCGAAACTGACGGACTGCGACACTGTAAAGTGTTTAATCAGAGCCTGTTCTAATTTCTGCATTGTTTGGATGTGTTAAAATCAGGCCGACCAATCAGAGCTCGGTTGCCAGGCAGAACAGCTCATCCTGCTAGTAGCAGAGCACAAGAGCTTATAGGACAAGCAACATAGTGACTCTAAAAACATTGATATTAAAGAAAAGATCTGGTGGAATATAACTGAAAGGCTGGAGAATGATGGTGATAAACCTCACAGTGACTGGATGGAACCATTTTTTTGTTTATCTACGTGCTCTGATTTATCTGCTCATGATGTTAAAAAACACAAACTAGAGCGTCCTGCACTAATCTTCCCTTCTGTCTGTTTTTTTTTTTTTTTTGTGAAAAAGACACGACTAAATCTCTGTAACAAAAAATAAAAGGACAGAGAGTTTTCAGAGTGTTTAGACAAAAAACGTAGCGGTGTGAAGGTCCCATAATCCCATAGGTCCCACTATCCCCATAGTCCCATAGGAAAATCACATAATCGATTATTTCCGTGTGGAACAATCATACTCAGTGTGAATAGGCCTTAAGTCGCTCTGGGTGAGTCAAGTCAAGTCAGATTTATTTATATAGCGCTTTTTACAATGGAGCATTGTCTCAAAGCAACTTTACAAGTTTAGATTATCTCCTAATAACTACGTCCAATCCCAAACTGAGCAGGCCTAGGGCGACAGTGGCAAGGAAAAACTCCCTGAGTGTTATAGGAAGAAACATTTGGGAGGACCAAGACTCAAAAAGGGACCCAACCTCCTTGGGCGGCGTAGATGATAAATCTAAGAATGAAACTAATTTATCTAAACTAATACGTCATGGAGTCATAGTTCAAATAAATTAATATATATTAAAATAAATTAAAATAAATAAATCCGATGCACAGAGTCACTCCAGGATCTTGAGTCTAAGCAGGAAAGTCGTTGGCGAGCCGGGTTGAGGGCGTCTGCTAAATAACATAAATGTATATGTACAGTGGGGCAAAAAAGTATTTAGTCAGCCACTGACTGTGCAAGTTCTCCTACTTAGAAAGATGAGAGAGGTCTGTAATTTTCATCATAGGTACACTTCAACTATGAGAGACAAAATGAGAAAAAAAATCCAGGAAATCACAATCTAGGATTTTTAAAGAATTTAATTGTAAATTATGGTGGCTAGGTCACTCCAGGACCTTGAAATGCTTTTTACGGAGCCACTCCTTTGTTGCCCGAGCGGTGTTTTTGGGATCATTGTCATGCTGGAAGACCCAGCCACGTTCCATCTTCAGTGCTCTCACTGATGGAAGGAGGTTTTGGCTTTAAATCTCACGATACATGGCCCCGTTCATTCTTCCCTTAACACGGATCAGTCGTTCTGTCCCCTCTGCAGAAAAACAGCCCCAAAGCATGAGGTTTCCACCCCCATGCTTCACAGTAGGTATGGTGCAACTTACTTTTCTTCTTCCTCCAAACATGACGAGTTGAGTTTTCACCAAAAAGTTCTATTTTGGTTTCATCTGACCACATGATATTCTCCCAATCTTCTTCTGAATCATCCATATGCTCTCTGTGCAACTTCAGACGGCCTGGACGACCTGGACATGTGCTGGTTTAAAGCAAGGGGGGCACGCCTGGGCACTGCAGGATCTGAGTCCCTCTCAGCGTAGTGTGTTACTGATGGTAGCCTTTGTTACTTTGGTCCCAGCTCTCTGCAGGTCATATTCATCAGTTCCCTCCGTGTAGTTTCTGGGATCTTTGCTCACCGTTCTCATGATCATTTTGACCCCACGGGATAGAGATCTTGCGTGGGGGCCCCAGATCGAGGGAAATTATCAATGGTCTTGTATGTCTTCCATTGTCGTACAATTGCTCCCACAGTTGATTTATTCACACCAACCTGCTTGCCTATTGTAGATTCACTCTTCCCAGTCTGCTGCAGGTCTACAATTTTCTTCCTGGTGTCCTTCGACAGCTCTTTGGTCTTGGCCATGGTTGAGTTTGGAGTCTGACTGTTTGAGGCTGTGGACAGGTGTCTTTTATACAGATAACGAGGTCAAACAGGGGCTATTAATACAGGTAACGAGTGGAGGACAGAAGAGCTTTTTAAAGAAAAAGTTACAGTTTTGTGAGAGTCAAAAATCTTGCTTGTTTGTGGTTGACCAAATACTTATTTTTCACCATTATTTACAATTCAATTCTTTAAAAATTCTACAATGTGATTTCCTGGATTTTTTTCTCATTTTGTCTCTCATAGATGAAGTGTAGCTATGATGAAAATTACAGACCTCTCTCATCTTTCTAAGTAGGACAACTTGCACAGTCAGTGGCTGACTAAATACTTTTTTGCCCCACTGTAGGTAACGAAGTACTTTGAGCCACATCATTGTTAATAACCCTTTAAATTCCAGTATCGTACATTTCTGTTTGATCATAATCCATAGTAATGTTTTTTCCGCTGTGTGTTGTGTTTGTTTTCTGACTCAGAGGAGTGCGGCTGTGTGGACTTGTTAGGTGGCTGCATCATGGAGGACACAGGGTAAGTGAATGTCATCTGCGGTGTACACACATCCTCACACCTGGGATCATAATGACAGGCTAGAGTCTCCGAGGGGGTCCGTGAAGTCCATTGTTCTTATTTAGATACGTCATCATTATTTCAGCAGGCCACAATGTGTTTATCCTTTTTTACCACCCGTAATGGCTTGTAGGTATTCTCTGATGACAGGTTGTGATTGTTTAGCCAGGTGCTTCCGAGACCATCAGGGAGTCATAGTGGGCTAAATCTCAGTGCTGGAGCAGTTTGAACGGCACGGCTAATGATGTGGTACACAGCAATCGATGTGTAGTACCTCTCTCTTTATTGAGTTTACATAGACCCAGTTTTGTCTCGCCCTCCCTGTGTCCTCTGCTATAGACTGCAGCGCCCACGCAAATTCTCCAAGTGCAGCATCTCAGACTATAAAGAGTTCCTGCTGAAAGGAGGAGGATCGTGCCTGTTCAACAGGCCAACCAAGGTGAGAGCTGCCCAGCCTCCAGCGTAAATCCAGTATACAAGTCAAGTCAAGTCAAGTCAGATCTATTTATATAGCGCTTTTTACAATGGAGCATTGTCTCAAAACAACTTTACAATTGTAGATTATATTAATATCTACACCCAATCCCGAATTGAGCAAGCCTAGGGCGATAGTGGCAAGGAAAAACTCCCTAAGAGTTATGAGGAAAAAACCTTGGGAGGACCAAGACTCAAAAAGTGGCAAGGCAACATAAAAACATGATTCATCTGATATCCAGCTCTAATATTATATACAGTATCATGGAGGGCAAACGTCCGAGAGTTCCAGTGACCAATGAAAATGCTTGTTCTGTTCTTCGTGGAGAAGAATTCATACTGCAGCAGGGTAATGACCCAAAACACACCTCAATGCTTTGGAACAAATACAAGTACAGTGGGGCAAAAAAGTATTTAGTCAGCCACTGATTGTGCAAGTTCTCCTACTTAGAAAGATGAGAGAGGTCTGTAATTTTCATCATAGCTACACTTTAACTATGAGAGACAAAATTAGAAGAAAAAAAAATCCAGGAAATCACATTGTAGATTTTTTTAAAGAATTGAATTGTAAAATCAATGGTGGAAAATAAGTATTTGGTCACCCACAACAAGCAAGATTTTCTGGCTCTCACAGACCTGTAACTTTCTTCTTTAAGAAGCTCTTCTGTCCTCCACTCATTACCTGCCCTAGCCAGTCTCCAGACCTCAACCCCATAGAAAATTTGTGGAAGGAGTTGAAAGTCCATGTTGCCCCAAAACATCACTGCTCTAGAGGAGATCTGCATGGAGGAATGGGCCAAAATACCAGCTACAGTGTGTGCCAACCTGGTGAAGACTTACAGGAAACGTTTGACCTCTGTCATTGCCAACAAAGGTTATGTTACAAAGTATTAAGTTGAACCAAATTTATTGACCAAATACTTATTTTCCACCATAATATACAACTCAATTCTTTAAAAATCCTACAATGTGATTTGCTGGATTTTTTTTCTCATTTTGTCTTTCATAGTTGAAGTGTACCTATGATGAAAATTACAGACCTCTCTCATCTTTCTAAATAGGAGAACTTGCACAGTCAGTGACTGACTAAATACTTTTTTGCCCCACTGTATGTGCCACTTAACGTCCATCTGATCAACGTCTGTTCACTTTAACGTCTCTTAAGAATTATAATAGGAAATAAAAATCTTAATTATCTACATCTAATTCACGTCTGAATGACAGAAAACTAGTACGAGCAAACCCTTGTGATGCCTGCAGACAGAAAAGAGAATAGCAGTCTTGAAAAGCAGAAAGAAATTTGTTGTTGTTGTACTTTTTTTTCGTTTTCAGTAAGTGTTTGAAGTTTTAAAAAAGGTGCAAAGATAAGAATTGCTGTATTATACAGTGCTGTACTGTACTAAATGCTTTCATATTGTGTTTTAATTAATGTCGTTGTTTAAAATAAAAACTAAAACCTGGCATACCGGTAAATGAAGACCTAAAGAAAGAGTGAGGAGGACTGACTGCCATGGACTTTCCTCTAAAGTCAGCTGACCTAAATCCCCATCCAGCATTTACGGGGGCACGTGAAGACAGAGAAAACCTGAGCATAACGTCACAAGATTCTCTTTTAGAATACAGTGTTTGCACAAACTTGTGGAGGTCATTCCAGCTCGAGTGCACGCTGTCGTTTCAGCAAAGGGGGAGCATACCAAATACTGATTAATTCTGAAATATATGTAATGAACAACAGGTGAACAACTGTCTTTTCTGCAGCTGTTAATCAAAGAGGTAAACCATCACAATGGACTTCTGTGCTGTCTTTTCTGCAGCTGTTTGAGCCAACTGAGTGTGGGAACGGTTATGTGGAGGTGGGAGAGGAATGTGACTGCGGTGTAAGAGCTGTGAGTTAGCAAACACATCCTGCATTCATGCTTCTTATCTGCACTACAAAAACAATTGTCTCAAGGATGGAGAACAATAAGCATGAATCAAGACAAAAATACAGAAAAAAGATACTTGAACAAAGCAGATTTATCTGCCAATATACAGTAGTAAGACATATAGTAGAGTTATAATAGGGGTACGGTTTGGGGTACGCACCTAGTTAGCATTGTTTAGTCATACATGCTCACTGGAAGGTTCTTACAAAAACAAATATATTAACACAAAGGCGTGTGTGTGTGTGTTATAGGAATGCTATAAGGAATGCTGTAAGAAATGCTCTCTGTCGAACGGTGCACACTGCAGTGACGGACCCTGCTGCAACAACACCTGTCTGGTGAGTGGCTTTTCCTGACACAATCAATCAAGTGCTGCAGGTCACGTATTCAGCTTTCTGACTCTCCATTTGTTCCCCCGGTCACAGTTTTACCCAAGAGGCTACAGCTGTCGCTATGCAGTAAACGACTGTGATATTTCAGAGACGTGCTCAGGTGATTCAGGACAGGTCAGTGAGTAGCTCACATCACATCAACGTGCACGGTGTGATACAAATTCCTGCAGAGTAAGAGGATAGCACTGGGGTGTGTATATCAGACTAAGCTAAAATCATTTAACCTGGAACTGTGACTGCTGTAACTACATGTTTTAAAGTTGTAGCCTTAATTCCGGTCAGCGTGTGTGTGTTTCTCTCTGCAGTGTCCCCCTAACCTCCACAAACAGGACGGCTACATGTGCCATCTCAATGAGGTAGGAAGAGCAACAGCACCTATTATATGTACAGTCTATACCTGTTATGTGTTTCATGGCTATTTTTGGCGAGAGGCGAGTTTAGCGAGTGACGTTCATACCTGATGCTGACATAATGTGTTTTACTGAGTAGCCCGTTTACCATGTACAGAAACATGTATGTAGATGTACAGTTTCTATTCATTTACACAATTTTTTTGAGAAATAGTCCATGATTGATGATTGTTTCTGTGACATGAAGCGCATGAAGTCCGGTCTGCGAAGAATAACAGCAAAGTCATTATAAGATACGTCCGTTCACTTTTCCGCCATCTTGGTAACGCCACTGGGCGGTTACTTCCAGCCACACAAGACCAGACTCCTA